>JXCR01131027.1:0-11302 GCA_002079205.1 Phalaenopsis hybrid cultivar | reverse complement strand
TTCAGAAATCAAATATTTTCTCTTCATCAAACGTATTAGGCCCTCTTCAATACGCCCAGTGTGCTCAAACTGTTCCTTCATCCTCCAATCCAGATGATGAAATCCAGATGATTATTGTATCCTATGATATTTTGTACCTCTTTCTCCAATGTCTTCTTCTTCTTCAGAACCAACTGTGAACTTTCAGGAAAGTAGGGTAGGATAGGTTGTGAACTCTGAGATGATTGATCTGCAATAATGCTCATATCATTCTCACCTCCAATTGCTTGGCAATCATACAAATTAGTCAGGTCCATGGGATTCAAAGGAAGAAGCACTTTCTCTAAACTTTTATATGTCACTTGTGACTAGCTGCAAAGAAGAAATATGGTGGAAGGATGTCCAAGCCCATATTTAGATCCGTGTACAATCAATCCCAAGACAGATCTCACAATGATGGTACCAATATCAATAGGTCTCCCCATTTGAATAATACAATAATTTAGAATTGCACTATCCTTAGTCACTTTGCAAATCTTCATAGTTGGGAGTAACTTTGCAGATATGAAGAAATGTCATTGCTTCCACATAGGATTTAACAGTGTAGCATAGAAACTTACATACCCTTTGTCTCTTATCTCCCAGTCTTCATTTTCATCCGTCATAAATCAGTAAATCTCATTCATATTGTTTCTCATAGGGACAAAATTTGTATAATGGCAGATTGACGCATTCTCTAGCATAAATAATTCATTAATCTTCAAAGGGGTAAATGGTACAAACCTGCCTCTCACATATACGACTCTTTGGTTGATCCCATGTAGATTAGCGTAAGACTCTTTAACCAAGGGAATGACTACAGTGGTAGTAGTGTAACATAAGACTTCCCAACGCCTCTGCATAATAATCTCCTCTACTCAAGTACTTGGAGCATTCATACCATGATTTTTCAAAGCCTCTCTCCTTGATTAACCTACTCATTATCAGAACCTTGTTGAACAAGCGTTGAGCTTTGACACTGATGAATTTTCTCCTATTGAACACTCTGAATCTTGGAGTTTTGATGGAGTTGGAAGCCATGGGATGCAAATTTTGGATCTATCCTATCATTTTTCTGGAGTTCAAGGGTTTAAACATCGAATTTAGGCAGTTATAGGGTTGAAAATCCCGCCAAATTCCGCAAAAAATCAAAAATTCAAACTCGTTAACTGTTTCTGGTCATGGGCGCCATCGACGCTCTACCCCCGATCATAGGTAGGCATTATCCAATAGGGTGTCGTCGGCGCCAGAACAATAAAAATGCTCCAAAATTTGTTTTGGCCATAAATCTTTCTAATTTTCGATTTGCTCCAATAATAATCATTATTTTAAGATATTTATGAGTAAGTAGGACTCAAATATATACTTAACTAATAGTAATAACAATTCAAACAAACTAAATTTTAAAGATAACTATGGTTTGCCTCCCACAAAACGCTTGGTTTAACGTCGTCAGTCCGACCAACTTAATTTTAATCAGGTTGACTCAATATTAAAGCCTCTTTAAAACTTGGTCGAGATCCCTTAAAATAAGGTTTTAACCTATGCCCATTAACTTTAAACATTATTCCAGTCATAGGATCTTCAATATCAACAACACCAAAGTGATAAACTTTTATAATAGTTAAGGTCCTACCCACATAGACTTTAGTTTCCCTGGAAATAATTTCAATCTTGTATTATATAACAAAACTTTCTGTCCAGGTTTAAATCTCTTTATTATAATCTTCTGATCATGTTATTTCTTTATTTTCTCCCTATAAATCCTATCATTATTGTAAGATTCATTTCTAATTTCTTCAAATTAATTCAATTGCAATAATTCTTTCTCATCAGCATCCTTTAAATTGAAATTCAATTCTCTTATCGCCCAATATGCTTTATGCTCCAATTCTACTGGTAAGTGACACGTTTTTTCAAAAATTAGTCTATAAGGAGACATTCCTATAGGAGTTTTATAAGCAATCCTATATGCCCATAATACAATATCTAATCTAACAGATCAATCCATTTTATGTAGATTTATAGTTTTTTTTTAAAATTTATTTAATTTCACAATTAGATACCTCAGCCAAACCACTAGTTTGGGGATGATAAGTGGTAGAGATTCTATGTTTGATATTATATTTTTCAACCAATCTTTGAATCAGATTATTCCTAAAATGAGATTGTCCACCAGTAATGATTACTTTCGGCATTTCATATCTTACAAAAGTATTTTTCATTAAAAATTTTGAAATACTCCAAGCATCACATTTGGGTAAAGCTATTGCTTCTATCCATTTTGATACATAATCTACAACAACAAATATATATAAATTTTCAAATGAAGGAATAAATGGTTCCATAAAGTCTAATCCCCAAATATCAAAGATTTCAACTTCTAATATAAAATTTAAAGGCATTTCATTTCTTCTTGAAATATTACTTACTCTCTGGCATCGATCACAAGTTTTAATATATCTGTAAACATCCTTCAAAATAGTAGACCAATAGAATCTAGATTGTAAAATCTTATGAACAATTTTATCAGTTCCAAAATGTCCTCCAAATTCTGAATCATGACATCTTTGAATAATTGGTTCAATTTCTTCATAAAGTATACACTCCTCATAATTAAATCCTTACATTGTTTGTATAAGTATGGTTCATCCCAAAAGTAAGATTTGACATCATATATAATTTTTTTTGTGTTGCATTGTTAATTCAGGTGGTAAAATATTACTCACAAGGTAGTTCACAATATCAACATACTATTGTAAATTCCTTTCCTTAATATTATAAAGTTGTTAATTTGGGAAAGTTTCCAATATTTCCTCTTCAAAATCAGATAACTCATTTGGTTCCAGTCTAGATAAATAATCGGCTATTTGATTATCAGATCATTTTCTATCTACGATTGTATAGTCGAGTTCTTGCATCAAAAGTATCCATCTGATTAATCTTGTTTTAGCTTCCTTCTTTTGCATCAAATATTTGATGACAAAATGGTCTGTATGCACTATACATTTAGTCCCAATTAAATATGACCTAAATTTTTTAAAAGCATATACAATTGCTAAAAACTCTCTTTCAGTAGTGGTATAGTTAATTTGAGCATAATTAAGAGTCTTACTAGTGTAGTATATAACTTTAAATATTTTATCATCTCTTTGCCCTAGAATAGTTCCAATCGCGTAATCACTAGCATCACACATTAATTCAAATGACTTCTCCCAATCAGGTGAAACTATTATTGGAGCAGTGATTAGTTTTTCTTTTAATAATTCGAAGGCTTTTAAACATTCCTCATTAAAATTAAATTTCCTATCTTTTTCTAAAAGTTGGCACAGAGGCTTAGTAATCTTTGAAAAATCATTAATATATCGCATGTAGAAACCAACATGTCCTAGAAAACTTCTAACCCCTCTCACTATAGTAGGAGGTGATAGTTTTTCGATAGTTTGAATTTTTGTAGGGTCTACTTCCATGACATGTTCAAAAATTTTATGCAAGTACAATTCCTCATACAACCATAAATTGACATTTTTCCCAATTTAGAACTAAATTTGTTCTTTCACATAACTCTAACACTTTTTCTAGATTATTTAAGCATGCGTCAAATGAAGTTCCAAATATAGAGAAATCAACCATAACAACTCCTATTTTTTTATCAATTAGATTGCTAAAAATTAACATCATACATCTTTGAAAAGTTGCAGGTGCATTACATAAAACAAAGGAAATTCTTCGGAAAGAAAAAATTTCATAAGGGCTAGTAAATGCTGTCTTTTCTTGATCCTCAAGAGCAATAGGGATTTGGTGATAACCAATATATCCATCCAAAAAGCAGTAATATTTATGCCCAACAAGTCTATCTAACATTTGATCTAGAAAAGGTAAGGGAAAGTGATTTTTCCTGGTGGCGGCATTTAATTTTCTATAATCAATACAAATTCACAAACCAATGACTTGTCTTATTGGTACTATTTCATTTCTTTCATTCACGTCGATAGTCACTCCTCCTTTCTTAGGAACACAATGAATTAGACTTACCCAAGCACTGTCTAAAATCGAATATATAATTCCAACATCTAAACATTTTAAAATTTCCTTCTTTACTACTTCTTTCATCATTGAATTTAATCTTCTTTATAGATCAGCTCTAGGTTTATGTTGTTCTTCTAATAAAATTCTATGTATCATATCAAATGACTGATTCCTTTAATATCAACTAAAGTCCAACAAAAAACTTTTCTATATCTTTTTAATGTATCCACTAATTTTTGGTCTTATAAATCATTTAAATCAGAGGATACAATAACTAGTTAGGCAGATAATTCTCCTAAAAACACATACTTTAAATGATCAGGAATAATTTTCATTTTAATTTCAGGAGGTTTTATAATAAATGAAATTAGATTTTTATTATCATCTTCTATAGTATCTAACATTTCAAATCTCTTCTAGACATAATCCAGTTTTTTATTATCGATCTCACCTTGATCATCTTCCATTTCATTATCATCTTTAATTTTCAAATCTTTATTCTCCATTTTCTCTTCAAACTTTTCCTTAAAATAATCATCTCTTAAATAATCACAAATTTCCATTCAAAATCATTCATCATCTTTTTCAATTGAGGGATATTTCATTGATTTCAAAATATTAAGTGTTACCTCTTGATCATTAACTCTCATAGTTAATTATCATTTTTGAACATCTATAATTGCTCTTCCAGTAGCAAGGAATGATCTTCCCAAAATAAAAGGAATTTTTTTATCTTTCTCCATATCTAACACAACAAAGTCCACAAAAAAGATAAATTTATTAACCTTTACAAAAACAACTTCTACAACTCCTTCAGGATAAGTAATCGAATGGTCAACTAATTGAAGAGTTACAAAAGTAGAAGAAATTTCTCATATTCCTAATCTCTTAAAAGTTGATAGAGGCATGAGGTTGATATTGGCTCCCAAATCACATAAGGCTTTTCCGAAAAAAAATTTCACCCATCGCATAAGCACTTAGTGAAACTACCAGCAACTTTACGTTTTTCATGAAGTTTTTTCTGAATAATTGCGCTACACCCTTCACTAAGTGCAACAGTCTTGTGATCTGTAAACTTCCTTTTTTGTTAAGAATATCCTTCTTAAATTTCACATAATCGGGCATTTGTTCCAAGGCTTCAACGAAGGGAATATTTACTGTTAATTTTTTTAGAATTTTTAAAAATTGTGAAAATTGTTTACTTCTATCTTGTTGTTTCAATCTTTGAGAAAACAAAGGTGGTAGTCTTTCCACAGTAATTTTCATCGGTGTAAGCAGATATTCTAAATCTGGACATAGATGATCATTTCCTTTTTTAATTCCCACCTTCTCTTTTTCAACTTTAGTTTCTTTTTACACTCTTGTTTCTAATTCTTTTCCACTTCTTAATGGAATAGCCTTAATTTGTTCTTTGTTTTGATCTTTTGGATTGATTTCAACATTGTTAAGTAGAGTTCCTGGAGGTCTATTACTAAAAATCTTAGTGATATGTCCCATTGAGTTTCCATATTTTTAATTGCTGCTCCTTGTCTTTGTAATTGATTACTCATGTTTAAAATTAATTCTTCCATAGATAATTTCTTCTCCTTAAATTGTGAATTACTATTAAAACTTGGAGGATAATAAGGTCTATAATTAGTGTTTCCCTGGCTGTTCAAATTTCCCAATGGGTTCACTGAAGTGTTCCCCCACTGTGGATTAGCAGTAGCAGTATTACTATTGTTCCAACTTAAGTTTGGGTGATTTTTCGAACCGGGATTGTATTAGTTTGAATACGGATTGTTGGGTCTATTCTTTATAACATTCAAGGTTTCGTAGGATGATTGAGAATCTACTATTTATCCAAATGAATTTTCCTCTAACACCGAAGGCATTTGAGAATAGTTCATTCCACATTGATCTATTTTCTTTGAGTGGGTAAAAATTTGAGCAACTATCATGGATATTGCATCAAAATCATGAATACTAGCTACTTTTTTAGGATTCACCCATTCAGAGGGCCATTGAAAGTTATTAGTAGTCATCTCCTCTATTAAAGAATATGCCTCTTCAAAAGGTTTTGACATTAGTGATCCACCAAAAGCGACATCAATAATCAATCTAAGAGATCTCACTAGTCTATTATAAAATGTTTGAATTATTAATCAATCTGGTAGAGCGTGATCTGGCCATTTCTTAAGGAGATCTTTAAATCTTTCCCAAGCTTCATATATTAATTCCCCTTCAAACTGACAAAAAGATGTAATATCGTTTCTAAGCTTAGCAATTTTCGATGGAGGGAAATATTTTGACAAAAAAATTTGTGATAGTTCTCCCCAAGTTTTGATAGATCCANTATTAATCAATCTGGTAGAGCGTGATCTGGCCATTTCTTAAGGAGATCTTTAAATCTTTCCCAAGCTTCATACATTAATTCCCCTTCAAACTGACAAAAAGATGTAATATCATTTCTAAGCTTAGCAATTTTCGATGGAGGGAAATATTTTCACAAAAAAATTTGTGATAGTTCTCCCCAAGTTTTGATAGATCCTGGTGTTAACGAATTTACCACACCTTAGCTTTATCCCGTAGTGAAAAAGGAAAAAGTCTAAGTCTAACAACATCATTCGACATTCCCACATATTTAAATAACACACACAATTCTAAAAAGCTAGCAAGGTGTAAATTAGAATCTTCATTCGATGTCCCACCAAACTGACTATTTTGTACCATTTGGATAATAACAGGTTTATGTTCAAACAAATTAGCAANGTCTAAGTCTAACAACATCATTCGACATTCCCACATATTTAAATAACACACACAATTCTAAAAAGCTAGCAATGTGTAAATTAGAATCTTCATTCGATGTCCCACCGAACTGACTATTTTGTACAATTTGGATAATAACAGGTTTATGTTCAAACAAATTAGCAGTTACATCAGAATTTTGAATGGTTAAGTGAATTTCATCTGATATAGGGTTGGCATAATCTCTTAAAGGTCTAGGTTGATGTTCATTTTCATTTAAGTTGTTCGTCATTTTGTTCAAATTTTTAAAAATTTTTTGTTGCTTCCGAATTTTTCTAATAGTACGTTCCAACTCTGAATCGTAAGACACTAATTCTTCAGATCCAATACTACACATACAAAAGCACACTAAACACTCTTAAAGNCTAACCCCTCTCACTATAGTAGGAGGTGATAGTTTTTCGATAGTTTGAATTTTTGTAGGGTCTACTTCCATGACATGTTCAAAAATTTTATGCAAGTACAATTCCTCATACAACCATAAATTGACATTTTTCCCAATTTAGAACTAAATTTGTTCTTTCACATAACTCTAACACTTTTTCTAGATTATTTAAGCATGCGTCAAATGAAGTTCCAAATATAGAGAAATCAACCATAACAACTCCTATTTTTTTATCAATTAGATTGCTAAAAATTAACATCATACATCTTTGAAAAGTTGCAGGTGCATTACATAAAACAAAGGAAATTCTTCGGAAAGAAAAAATTTCATAAGGGCTAGTAAATGCTGTCTTTTCTTGATCCTCAAGAGCAATAGGGATTTGGTGATAACCAATATATCCATCCAAAAAGCAGTAATATTTATGCCCAACAAGTCTATCTAACATTTGATCTAGAAAAGGTAAGGGAAAGTGATTTTTCCTGGTGGCGGCATTTAATTTTCTATAATCAATACAAATTCACAAACCAATGACTTGTCTTATTGGTACTATTTCATTTCTTTCATTCACGTCGATAGTCACTCCTCCTTTCTTAGGAACACAATGAATTAGACTTACCCAAGCACTGTCTAAAATCGAATATATAATTCCAACATCTAAACATTTTAAAATTTCCTTCTTTACTACTTCTTTCATCATTGAATTTAATCTTCTTTATAGATCAGCTCTAGGTTTATGTTGTTCTTCTAATAAAATTCTATGTATCATATCAAATGACTGATTCCTTTAATATCAACTAAAGTCCAACAAAAAACTTTTCTATATCTTTTTAATGTATCCACTAATTTTTGGTCTTATAAATCATTTAAATCAGAGGATACAATAACTAGTTAGGCAGATAATTCTCCTAAAAACACATACTTTAAATGATCAGGAATAATTTTCATTTTAATTTCAGGAGGTTTTATAATAAATGAAATTAGATTTTTATTATCATCTTCTATAGTATCTAACATTTCAAATCTCTTCTAGACATAATCCAGTTTTTTATTATCGATCTCACCTTGATCATCTTCCATTTCATTATCATCTTTAATTTTCAAATCTTTATTCTCCATTTTCTCTTCAAACTTTTCCTTAAAATAATCATCTCTTAAATAATCACAAATTTCCATTCAAAATCATTCATCATCTTTTTCAATTGAGGGATATTTCATTGATTTCAAAATATTAAGTGTTACCTCTTGATCATTAACTCTCATAGTTAATTATCATTTTTGAACATCTATAATTGCTCTTCCAGTAGCAAGGAATGATCTTCCCAAAATAAAAGGAATTTTTTTATCTTTCTCCATATCTAACACAACAAAGTCCACAAAAAAGATAAATTTATTAACCTTTACAAAAACAACTTCTACAACTCCTTCAGGATAAGTAATCGAATGGTCAACTAATTGAAGAGTTACAAAAGTAGAAGAAATTTCTCATATTCCTAATCTCTTAAAAGTTGATAGAGGCATGAGGTTGATATTGGCTCCCAAATCACATAAGGCTTTTCCGAAAAAAAATTTCACCCATCGCATAAGCACTTAGTGAAACTACCAGCAACTTTACGTTTTTCATGAAGTTTTTTCTGAATAATTGCGCTACACCCTTCACTAAGTGCAACAGTCTTGTGATCTGTAAACTTCCTTTTTTGTTAAGAATATCCTTCTTAAATTTCACATAATCGGGCATTTGTTCCAAGGCTTCAACGAAGGGAATATTTACTGTTAATTTTTTTAGAATTTTTAAAAATTGTGAAAATTGTTTACTTCTATCTTGTTGTTTCAATCTTTGAGAAAACAAAGGTGGTAGTCTTTCCACAGTAATTTTCATCGGTGTAAGCAGATATTCTAAATCTGGACATAGATGATCATTTCCTTTTTTAATTCCCACCTTCTCTTTTTCAACTTTAGTTTCTTTTTACACTCTTGTTTCTAA
Source organism: Phalaenopsis hybrid cultivar (assembly GCA_002079205.1). Taxonomy (NCBI): domain Eukaryota; kingdom Viridiplantae; phylum Streptophyta; class Magnoliopsida; order Asparagales; family Orchidaceae; genus Phalaenopsis; species Phalaenopsis hybrid cultivar. The sequence goes on along the minus strand of JXCR01131027.1, from coordinate 2,099 downwards.
TTCTTTTCCACTTCTTAATGGAATAGCCTTAATTTGTTCTTTGTTTTGATCTTTTGGATTGATTTCAACATTGTTAAGTAGAGTTCCTGGAGGTCTATTACTAAAAATCTTAGTGATATGTCCCATTGAGTTTCCATATTTTTAATTGCTGCTCCTTGTCTTTGTAATTGATTACTCATGTTTAAAATTAATTCTTCCATAGATAATTTCTTCTCCTTAAATTGTGAATTACTATTAAAACTTGGAGGATAATAAGGTCTATAATTAGTGTTTCCCTGGCTGTTCAAATTTCCCAATGGGTTCACTGAAGTGTTCCCCCACTGTGGATTAGCAGTAGCAGTATTACTATTGTTCCAACTTAAGTTTGGGTGATTTTTCGAACCGGGATTGTATTAGTTTGAATACGGATTGTTGGGTCTATTCTTTATAACATTCAAGGTTTCGTAGGATGATTGAGAATCTACTATTTATCCAAATGAATTTTCCTCTAACACCGAAGGCATTTGAGAATAGTTCATTCCACATTGATCTATTTTCTTTGAGTGGGTAAAAATTTGAGCAACTATCATGGATATTGCATCAAAATCATGAATACTAGCTACTTTTTTAGGATTCACCCATTCAGAGGGCCATTGAAAGTTATTAGTAGTCATCTCCTCTATTAAAGAATATGCCTCTTCAAAAGGTTTTGACATTAGTGATCCACCAAAAGCGACATCAATAATCAATCTAAGAGATCTCACTAGTCTATTATAAAATGTTTGAATTATTAACCAATCTGGTAGAGCGTGATCTGGCCATTTCTTAAGGAGATCTTTAAATCTTTCCCAAGCTTCATATATTAATTCCCCTTCAAACTGACAAAAAGATGTAATATCGTTTCTAAGCTTAGCAATTTTCGATGGAGGGAAATATTTTGACAAAAAAATTTGTGATAGTTCTCCCCAAGTTTTGATAGATCCAGGTGTTAACGAATTTACCACACCTTAGCTTTATCCCGTAGTGAAAAAGGAAAAAGTCTAAGTCTAACAACATCATTCGACATTCCCACATATTTAAATAACACACACAATTCTAAAAAGCTAGCAATGTGTAAATTAGAATCTTCATTCGATGTCCCACCGAACTGACTATTTTGTACAATTTGGATAATAACAGGTTTATGTTCAAACAAATTAGCAGTTACATCAGAATTTTGAATGGTTAAGTGAATTTCATCTGATATAGGGTTGGCATAATCTCTTAAAGGTCTAGGTTGATGTTCATTTTCATTTAAGTTGTTCGTCATTTTGTTCAAATTTTTAAAAATTTTTTGTTGCTTCCGAATTTTTTTAATAGTACGTTCCAACTCTGAATCGTAAGACACTAATTCTTCAGATCCAATACTACACATACAAAAGCACACTAAACACTCTTAAAGCAAGTAAGCACACAAAATTGCAAATTAAGAAATAAAGGTTTTTTAAGTACTACTAATTTACTGTTACCGTTGCACCAAAAACTTGGTCGCGACTTTCTAAATGCTCGGTTTCTAATTTAATTTTTATATCTTCTCTTTTATTGCAGTTATGAACATAAGTATACGTATCACTCAAGTAATACATGGCTCTATTGGAGTTCTGGTTATCGATCCCACAAGGAATAAAATGGAACTTTAAAATGCAAAACGTAGTGCAGAAAGTCAATATCCAATTCACAATGCATGTACTGAAAATATTAAAGTCACTAATAGTATAAAGACGATTAAATATTCAAGTTCATTAAAGTACTAAATAATTTTCTGAGCAAATCTAATGCCAAGCTAAGTTTTTGTATTACAAGTTTCAAATATGGAGAAGACGTCCTCCCCCTTACAATGATGCTGTTGTGAGTGAAAGATAAAGATTATCAGGATATTGTGTTGTGTCAAATAGGAGCATTCCTATTCTTTATCCTCTTTCGAGTGCTATAAAGAACATTGATTAATCCTAGATTTTTCTCCTAAATCAATAGCTAGGCTAGGAGGATATTGACTGTCACTCCAGAGCTCCCACTTGTCTTCCCCTGAAGGCTAGCTTTTGCTTTAGTTTACAAACACTAGAACCAAATTGGGGATTTTA
>JXCR01131026.1:91884-107174 GCA_002079205.1 Phalaenopsis hybrid cultivar | reverse complement strand
TTTTATTTAAATTCTATTAATTTTTACAACATTATCTTTAAAACTCTTATATATAATTACACTTATATCATTTCTTGTGCAACTTCTACCTGAATGCCAAAGTTTAAAGCCTAAGCTATCAATTTCGTTAGCATTTTTTTCAACACATTTAGTTTCTTGAATACATAAAATTTATCTTCCAATGAACCATAAGATTAACTAATTTCATTAATTTACATGTTAGAGTATCTATATTCTAAGATTTTATCCTAATATTAGTTTCATAAGCTAACTTCTTTACCTACATCCGTTCGTAATGTGGAAACCCTTGCTTACTTAACACTACACCCAAAAACCAGTGTCGCTTCCAGGGGACACCCTAACATTTACACAAAGATTTAAAGGATTCATGTCATGATTTTTTGACAAATTTTATGTTGGTTGTTAAATACCTAACACAACTGTCCACATTTCATATCTGAGGCTTGAGACCTGACAATGACAGTATTAAACTATTCATGCAACCAATAAAAAAAAACTACTACAAATCAAAAGTAAAAATACTCACCTTGCTTTAAGATGATTTCCTTAAAGTTTTTTTTTCAATTTTCTTCAATGAAAACCTATAATCAAATGTGTAAGAAATTATTGTTAATTTATTATAGTTAAAATAAATTTCCTTCATTTTACCTTTAATATATTTTATATAAAAAATCATTATTGTATTTTAAAAAATATAATATATTTATTAAAATAATCTTATTATTTATTTAGTACCAATTTGATAGTAATTACATTATCATAATTTGATTATTATGATTCTATTAAATCTTTAAAATTCTATCAATTTAATTGTTAACAATATTTTAAACAATATGAAAATTAAGCTTAAATAAATTTAATCATAATCTTAAATATTAAGCCATTAACATTTAAATCTTTTCCTCAATTAATACATAACCTAATTTATTTTTCTTTTTATTGTGACATAAGTTCATAAAATTTAAACATCTTTTCATTTTGTTTTTTTTGTGACTTCAATTGGCACAAAACATATTAACACTTTATTATAAATTCCACCAAAAATAAACAAAAAATTTATATAATTTAAACAACTTTAACTCACCTTCACCAGCTCGGTTAAGTTCTTGTATTAGTCACTTCCTCCCTCCTTCTTATTCTGCTTAAACTTCTCTTACTTCACATCGAACACAAATCGAGCCTCTCGTATGTGAGAAATGAGCGCCTTCACAGCGACAGCCGTGTCGTTTTCCTTCTTCTCGAGTGGATGCATTCAACCTTCCCTCGCTCGACTTTGATGGTGACAAGCTTCTTCTCCTTCCTTCTTCCATGCCTCGAAATCAAATGTCTCCCTCCATCTCAACGGTTTTGCTTCTAGAATTACACAAGAAACTTCTCTTCTTCCATACCCTTCTTGCTCTCTTCTCTGCTTCTCTTCTTTCTTCCTCCTTCAATCTCTATTTACATCGTATGTCTTGACGCTTTGTTTCAGTTTCTAGTATATGAAACTCTTCACTCTAGTTTTCGAATAATTGAAAACCGAGCGTTACACATAAAACACAATTCTTATGTATTTACATATCTAACATTTAAACATTCATATTTACATGCATGCTACTCAAAACTTTAACATCACTTCAAAAATGCCTCCATCGCCATCTTTTTAAAAGTGAAATACACATTTACGTGCATAGATTTTTGATTCCAAAGTGTAATAAATGTAATATCAAACTTAGCATATTAGATATGTAAATACATAAGATTTTGTGAGACGTATGTAAATTTCCCGAAGTGTAATAGTATGCCAAGATGATATCTTAGCAACAGAAAGCTTAAGGTCAAAAGAAATAACTTGCAATACTGGCCATGTGATTCAAGAAGCAATTGTTTAGAGATATCATCTTGTTCTTTTGACCTTAAGCTTTGAACTTTACACTTGATTAGAGATATCATTGTCGATGGTAAAGTTTGATTTTTTTAGGCAAACAAAATTTTGTTTAGAGATATCAACTTGGGCTGAGATAAGCCGTCCTGCACATCAACTAAATACTAAAATGCACAAAAATGTCTTTGCCTAAAAAATCAGACTTCTTAACTAAGTTATTTTGATCAAGAAGCGTTGACCAAACAGCCTGAATTCAGCAGCCCAAAACCCTTCCTCACTAATCTCAATTATGTTCAAAGATTCGGTGAAAGAGCACTACATATAATTCTAAAGAATCTCGCCCAGCAAGAAAAAAATCACGCATGACTTCCAATTCTTCGATTAAATGAACAAATCCATCGAAAACCCTATCAACTCAGCTGAATGATGGCATTACTATCTTATCACAGAAACAGATCATCCCTGAAATACCGAGATTGCCACTATACTATCAGATAACCTAAATCATGGCACAGTGAACCTTTAGTTGCTCTACGGAATATCCCAAATCGAATGTTATTCACTAGGAAAACTTCTACTAAAAATGAAAATTACAGTGACCGGAAGAAAGTTGATTGTAACACAAAAGTAGGAAAGGGGCGATGCGATACCACTAACAAAAAGGCGAGTAGATGGGCGTGGAGTGTTCTTGGGAGAAGAAGAGGAAGAGCAGGCAACCANAAAAGACGAGTAGATGGGCGTGGAGTGTTCTTGGGAGAAGAAGAGGAAGAGCAGGCAACCACCACCAATCCACCGCGCGGCAGTCGGGAAACTACTGCACTCCATTGGCTCGATGAGGGAGGGAAAGTTAAAGAGCGTATCGAAAACCGCCGCTTGTGAAGAAATTCGAAGGAGGAGCTCGCACAGGCGACGCTTTGCTTTCGAGAATAAAGGGACGACGTCGGAATGGCGACGGGAAGAAGTGCGGCCGCCATTGCTTCGAGAAAATGGCTTCCTCAGAGAGTACTATTATCCAGGTGGTTTAAACGTCATGAGTAAAATTGTTATATTATATAATATATGTATAACATTGTATAATATTATTATATATAAGATGGGGATGTATATGAATTTCACATGTAATAATTTTTATTTATTTTAATAATGATTTTGAGGACTTAATGTAATAATAACCAATTAAAATTTTTTATTAATTTAATTATAAAAAAATGAATGAAAATGAATTAATTTTATACGACAACTCTCTTCATTGACTTCAGTGTTTATATAATTAAATACATAGCTAATTAAATAAATAAATTATGAAAATAATAAGAGTAAATTGAGAATTAATAGGAAAGAAGAGTAGTAGTGAACAAAAAATTAATTATATATATATTGTTATTGTACGTGCATCTAAGAACTAAATTGATCTGAGGGCAATAATAGTAGACAATAATGAAGAGGTGTAAATATGTTTTAGTTTACAATAGTTCTGATTATTTTCTGTTTTGGAGTTTTTATAGTAAATGCAAAAAAAAAAATATTTTTTTTATTATAAATTCAAGAAAAATGATATATGCATGCAAATGGAAGTCCACTGAATAATAGTGGTAGGAGAATACAATGTACAATATACCAGTGAACGAAAATAGAAATAAATATACAAATGGAAAAGATTATATGCTTTTATAGTGGGTTAGAAAAACATTAAATGTATATTTGTATAAACTATACGTTTAAACGATAACTCCTAAAAATGAAAAGTGTAACATAAATAACTGAAAGTAATGAAATTTATTTTGTTATTGTTTTATTTTACTGCACAGTCTCACTTTTTTACTGCATTTTATAAAATATTTTAAAATGATAATTATTGTAATTTAAAATATTTGCTCACTGATTAGTTTTAAAACAAACTTTATTTACTAACAATTTATAGAAAAACCAGTCATAGGCTAGATGGACTCCAGGGAGCACGTATACAAGCGTCGTGGGATGCAATCTAATAATTATTTTAGTTCGGGTTTTATTTTTATTAGATGTAAATTTTTTAATATGAACAATCAGTAGTATATATATCTTTACTAAATAGATTAATTTTTTTTGTGCATTGAATTTTATTTTATTTTTTTGTAAAATGAAACAGTTATATAGGTTTCATCCGTCCAACCAACAGTTCCCGTCTTGAAATTCTGAACTTCAGACCAGATTGTGACACTTATTTTGGATTTAAATGGAAATTTTTAATTCTCACGATTTTGTTTACATTAAGTTCAAAATTTATAATTTTGGAAAAAAAAAATTAGTTGGTTTGAGATAAACATTTTATTTAGATATTTAGGGTTTAAAGGATTTGGAGATTTTGTTTACATTAACTAATATCAAAATTTACTTGGCATGGTCAAATCTAATATAATGTAAGTTTATAATAGTGTATTAAAGCCCGAGCAAGAAGTGACAAGCCATTAAGTCCATAGCCATATGAATAGCTCACATGAAAGGGTAAGTGGTTGTCTTTCTTTTGAACTAAACCAACTCACTCTTACAATTTTTTTATTCATTAGGGTTGTGTGCTTTCGGCATGTGACTTGTGATTCCACATAGGGTGCCAAAGTTTTGCCATCATTTTCGATAGTGACTATTATTGTCCATAGTGCCTATTGGGTCTTCGAGCTCACCTCATTATGAGCATTACATTGGCGCNTTAAATGAAAATTTTTAATTCTCACGATTTTGTTTACATTAAGTTCAAAATTTATAATTTTGGAAAAAAAAATTAGTTGGTTTGAGATAAACATTTTATTTAGATAATTAAGGTTTAAAGGATTTGGAGATTTTGTTTACATTAACTAATATCAAAATTTACTTGGCATGGTCAAATCTAATATAATGTAAGTTTATAATAGTGTATTAAAGCCCGAGCAAGAAGTGACAAGCCATTAAGTCCATAGCCATATGAATAGCTCACATGAAAGGGTAAGTGGTTGTCTTTCTTTTGAACTAAACCAATTTTTTTATTCATTAGGGTTGTGTGCTTTCGGCATGTGACTTGTGATTACACATAAGGGAGCCAAATTTTTGCCATCATTCCCGATAGTGACTATCATTGTCCATAGTGCCTCTTGGGTCTTCGAGCTCACCTCATTATGAGCATTACATTGGCTCCCTCAAGCACACTTAGGGGCGCAACATAGTCAAGCTAACTAACGAGCCAGCAAGAGCTCGATTCAATAAGTGGCTCGTGAGCCGTTCGATGTTCTAGCACTCCAAATGCAAGCCAGCCCATGACTCAACCTATCAACTCATGAGCCAACTCACTCATTTATAAAAATATAAATATAAAATACATTCAAAACATATTAAAATTAAAGATTTCATTTTAAATTATTTAAAATATTAAAAAAAATATTCACTTTTATTAAGTTATTCTTTATAATTTATCCTTTAATTGCTATTTTATTTGTCATTCTATTACAATACTAGCTTAAATTAAATTTTTTTTTTTCTCTTTCAAAACAAGCAAGTTGATTCGTAAAACTGACTCAAATTCATAGAATTAAACTCAGGCTCGAATTGAGTGCAACTTGAGCTCAACCCTACTCAGCCCATCGAAAGCCCTACTCACACCCATGCACACTTGTGAATATGTCCAAAAATAAATAAATGTTGGCAAGCCACTCATCTCAAAAAACATTCATCAAAGTGAGAAGTTGATCCAACTAAAGTTCTTAGCAAGTTTGCATTTGTAAACATATAAAGGGGCATTTACATGCATGCACATAATTTATATGTTTTTACATATCCTGAACTTAAATTTTAATTTTTACATTTATAACACTCAAATCTTTCAGATATCATCAAAAATATTCCTATTATCAACTATTAAAAAGTAAAAACTTTTTTTCAAGAATGGATAAAGTGGCATAAATATAAAAATCAAAGTTTAAGATGTTAGATATGCAAATAAATGCAAGAAAATCTTCCATACATAAAATATTCTAATAAACAGAAAGTCCGAGTGATTCTGTAAAACCCAATTATTCGGATTAAAATAAATGATCGTGCGCTGTAATTACTATAATTACAGAGGGTCTGCATCCATAAATCATTTGGCACTTGAGCTTCGCTCGTTGGAGCAAGTAGGAGCGTGAGGGAAACATGTGCTGGGCTTGATAAGTGGCTTGTGAATCAAGCTCAATAAACTAGCAAGCTAAACTCAAGCCAACCTCCTGACAAAACTGGTTAGCTGGCTCGTTTAAAATTTTTTTGATATGAAATAGATTTAAAATATAGTAAAATTTAAATTTTTATCTCTAAATTATTGAAAATATGCAAAATTAGTACTTTATATTTTGAAGCAAGTGATTTCTTATTATTTATGATCTAATTACTGATTATATTTATCAGTTTAATATAAAACTAACTTAAATTAATATTTCTTTTGCTTTTTCAGGATAACNTTGATATGAAATAGATTTAAAATATAGTAAAATTTAAATTTTTATCTCTAAATTATTGAAAATATGCAAAATAATACTTTATATTTTGAATCAAGTGATAATCTAATTACTGATTCTATTTATCAGTTTAATATAAAACTAACTTAAATTAATATTTCTTTTGTTTTTTCAGGATAAACAAGCCGGCTCATGAGCCCGCTTGAACTCAAGCTTGAACTCGATTAACCAAGCTCAAACTTGATTGTTCAAGCTCAAGTTGAATATGACCCGAACAAAAGCTCTTTCCACTTCAAAGTCATAGTGGTTCGAGTTCCAACAAAATGGTCCTTTGGTGTTTAAAAGAGGAGACTCTAGCCATAGGACCTAAGAAGATTGACACTCCTGCAGATACGTATTTGTGCATTTGGGCAACAGGGATCCAAACGAATCATATTGAGAAAGAAAAGTGTCAAGATGATTGCTGGCTCTACGCAGAGTAACATTTTAGTCCAGAGTTTATAAAAATATTTGTTTATTTAATCCCATCTTTTTTTTATACGAGTTAAAATAGTCCCCAGTAAGGACTATTTTAGCCCCCACTGAAATAGTCAGGGAACTAATTCAGAATAGCTATAAACTTTAAGATAAAAATGACCCAATTTAAATAGTCAGGAGTCTATTTTNCCAGAGTTTATAAAAATATTTGTTTATTTAATCCCATCTTTTTTTTATACGAGTTAAAATAGTCCCCAGTAAAGACTATTTTAGCCCCCACTGAAATAGTTAGGGAACTAATTCAGAATAGTTATAAACTTTAAGATAAAAATGACCCAATTTAAATAGTCAGGAGTCTATTTCGGCACTTTACTCCTATTACTCCTTGTGAGAACAGACGAGCAATACTGGCGGAGTAAGGGCGACAAATGGCAACGGAAGAAGAAAACCAAGACCATATCCCCCCTGCAGATTTCCAAAAGAAGTTTGTGGAACAATGAGGCTTGAAGCTTTTCAAAAGGAGCAGATTAAGCCGGAGGAAAAGGGTTTCAAGGAAGTTGAGGAGAAACAGATAACAATGGATGAGAAATTGATGGAAATAAAGCTCAAAGGCTGGAGTAGAAGAGTCTTGAGGTAATCAAAGAGCAGCATGTTCGAATAAACCAAGAAATAAAAAAGAAAACAGAGCAAAGGGGTGGTGCTGGAGGACTAAAAGAATNCTGGAGTAGAAGAGTCTTGAGGTAATCAAAGAGCAGCATGTTCGAATAAACCGAGAAATAAAAAAGAAAACAGAGCAAAGGGGTGGTGCTGGAGGACTAAAAGAAANAATAAGTGGCTCGTGAGCCGTTCGATGTTCTAGCACTCCAAATGCAAGCCAGCCCATGACTCAACCTATCAAATCATGAGCCAGCTCACTCATTTATAAAAATATAAATATTAAATACATTCAAAATATATTAAAAGTAAAGATTTCATTTTAAATTATTTAAAATATTAAAAAAATACACTTTTATTAAGTTATTCTTTATATTTTATCCTTTAATTGCTATTTTATTTGTCATTCTATTACAATACTAGCTTAAATTAATAATTTTTTTTCTCTTTCAAAACAAGCAAGTTGATTCGTAAAACTGACTCAAGTTCATAGAATCAAGCTCGGGATCGAATTGAGTGCAACTTGAGCTCAACCCTACTCAGCCCATTGAGAGCCCTAATCACACCCATGCGCACTTGTGATCATGTAATATGTCCAAAAATAAATAAATGTTGGCAAGCCATTCATCATCAAAGTGAGAAGTTGATCCAACTAAAATTCTTAGCAATTTTGCATTTGTAAACATATAAAGGGGCATTTACATGCATGCACATAATTTATATGTTTTTACATATCCTGAACTTAAATTTTAATTTTTACATTTTTAACACTCAAATCTTTCAGATAACATCAAAAATATTCCTATTATTAACTATTAAAAAGTAAAAAAAAATTTCAAGAATGGATAAAGTGGCATAAATATAAAAATCAAAGTTAAAGATGTTAGATATGCAAATAAATGCAAGAAAATCTTCCATACATAAATATTCTAATAAACAAAAAGTCCGAGTGATTCTGTAAAACCCAATTATTCGGATTAAAATAAATGAGCGTGCGCTGTAATTACTATAATTACAGAGGGTCTGCATCCATAAATCATTTAGCAGCTTCGCTCGTTGGAGCAAATAGGAGCGTGAGGGAATTAGGAAACATATGCTGGGCTTGATAAGTGGCTTGTGAACCAAGCTCAATAAATTAACAAGCTAAACTCAAGCCAACCTCCCGACAAAACTGGTTAGCTGGCTCGTTTAAAATTTTTTTGATATAAAATAGATTTAAAATATAGTAAAATTTAAATTTTTATCTCTAAATTATTGAAAATATGCAAAATTAGTACTTTATATTTTGAAGCAAGTGATTTCTTATTATTTATGATCTAATTACTGATTATATTTATCAGTTTAATATAAAACTAACTTAAATTAATATTTCTTTTGCTTTTTCAGGATAACCAAGCCGGCTCATGAGCCCGCTTGAACTCAAGCTTGAACTCGATTAACCAAGCTCAAACTTGATTGTTCAAGCTCAAGTTGAATATGACCCGAACAAAAGCTCTTTCCACTTCAAAGTCATAGTGGTTCGAGTTCCAACAAAATGGTCCTTTGGTGTTTAAAAGAGGAGACTCTAGCCGTAGGACCTAAGAAGATTGACACTCCTGCAGATACGTATTTGTGCATTTGGGCAACAGGGATCCAAACGAATCATATTGAGAAAGAAAAGTGTCAAGATGATTGCTGGCTCTACGCAGAGTAACATTTTAGTCCAGAGTTTATAAAAATATTTGTTTATTTAATCCCATCTTTTTTTTATACGAGTTAAAATAGTCCCCAGTAAGGACTATTTTAGCCCCCACTGAAATAGTCAGGGAACTAATTCAGAATAGCTATAAACTTTAAGATAAAAATGACCCAATTTAAATAGTCAGGAGTCTATTTTGGCACTTTACTCCTATTACTCCTTGTGAGAACAGACGAGCAATACTGGCGGAGTAAGGGCGACAAATGGCAACGGAAGAAGAAAACCAAGACCATATCCCCCCTGCAGATTTCCAAAAGAAGTTTGTGGAACAATGAGGCTTGAAGCTTTTCAAAAGGAGCAGATTAAGCCGGAGGAAAAGGGTTTCAAGGAAGTTGAGGAGAAACAGATAACAATGGATGAGAAATTGATGGAAATAAAGCTCAAAGGCTGGAGTAGAAGAGTCTTGAGGTAATCAAAGAGCAGCATGTTCGAATAAACCAAGAAATAAAAAAGAAAACAGAGCAAAGGGGTGGTGCTGGAGGACTAAAAGAATGCAAGAACTGTAGCAGAACTCCTTGGCCAAGCAAGCCTCTACGTTTTGACTTCAAGTTTATGCTTTGATGGGGGACAAAAATGTAACATAGAAAGAATCTCATGACATGCAATGTAAATGATACAGAGGCAAAGACGAAACATATCTGCTACATCTAATCATTTTCAGTCAATAACCTAAAAAAAACAAAAAAGGGTTTATATTTCAGATCAAGTTGTTACTAGTTATGTTAAACAAACTATGTACAATTCAAATTCCTGGGAGCTATTTCTTTACATCACGAAGCAGTAGTGCCAAAACAATGTGCCCAAGCTCAAGAAACTTTGCTTCCAGGTTCAAAAAAATATAACCATGGATCTTGAATGCAAAGATTATAAAAAATAAAAATAAAAAATTTATAACACGTACAGGTTAAAGAGATCACTGGCGATGGAAAAAATGTTTCTGCGGGCCCAAAAACGGTAGATTCTGTAATGGCTGTGCAAGTTAGATCTGAAGGTCATCGAGAGAGAGTTCTTGAGCAGAGAGCATCTTTAGTTTCTGCAGATGGGAAGGCAAATTAGCTTTCGATTTTTCAATGCAAAATGATTCATGGAGGATATACATGCTAACCACTGAAATCTTATTTATTTACATATCAAGCACACAAATCTTTATATTTATTTATATGACAACAATCCGTAAATCATATAAAAAATGTTGCTTACATTAACTTGTATAAAGTGATATACACCATTTTATGCATATATATATTTTTTGATTTGTTTTAGACAATGGATTGTTATAAAAGTAGACGAATAAATCCACAAATGGTCTCTCAACTATTCAATTGTGACAAATTAATCCTAGAGTTTTGAAGTGCCCCAATTTAGTCCCTAGACTAACAAAATTGATTTCAATTTAATCCGAAAGAAAAATTAGAATCAAGTTTCTATAGTCATAGGATTAAATTGGAGCATTGCAGAAATTTGGAACTAAATTGCCACACCTTAAAAGTCAGGAGACCATTTTAAGATTGAACCATTTTATTAAAAATTAAGAAATTCAGAGTTAGGTAATAGTCTACTAGATAAAAATTTGGTTTCATGCATGTACATCTCTTTTTTCTTTATTGAAAAAGTTGAACTCTTAAAAGAGAAAATTTGTTTTGTAGTAGATCCCAATGACTAAAGATTATCCAGACTAGATTGAGCAATAAAAACATTAACAGTTAATGAAAGATATTATAAGTAGGTTTGTAAATGAATCAATGCACTCGATGAACAACTAGAACTCAACTCGATTAATACCTATTTAAGTTTTTTCAAATTAAAAAAAAAGTTGGAACTACTTTTAAGAACAACAAAACTAAATAAATAAAATCTAGACACCGTTTAACTTGTTTATTTATGCTGGCGAACAAACTTATCTATTGTTCAACTAGTAATTTATTAAATACTTAGTAAAAAAGCTCGATAGTAGCTCATATTACTTGTAATAGTTTATTTAAATGAAATTTGATTACATATATAAATATAATAATACAACAACAACAAGCCTTTATCCCACTAAGTGGGGTCGGCTACATGAATCTTTTTTCTCCATTGTAGCCATTTGAGTGTTGCATTTTCATTTAATTCTAATAAATTAAAATCATTTTATACCTACATGCCCAAATCTGTTTAGGTCTATCTCTACCTTTCTTAACATAAGTCGAATCTAAACCCTAAACCCTAAATCAGATCAACAAAAGGTCAACATTTAATGAGACAAAACCATAAAAAATGACTCTGATTATGAACGGCTTACTTGGGGAGCCGATCGATGCATGCGAAGGCAGGAAGATCAGCGACACATGCAAGCTTTTATACTATGTGTTGAATATTATGAAGAGAAATAAGAATGGAATTTACAATTTTGATTGGTATGATAAAGTTCACAATTTTATGGTGTTGGCGGAGGGACGCTAAAATAGTTGTCCACATCAATGGAAAAGGTTATTGATATTGATGCGTCTTAAATGACATAATTTTATACGGTGTTCATGTGACGGTTGTACATATAAAAAATGATATAAATATTTTATTGATACGATAAAACACATTGAAAGTTTTGAACTATAGTGAAAAATCAATTTAACAAAATAAATTGTCCACCATTTTTATATTATTTTATAGTATTTCTGACTATGATGCATATTGTTCTCATTTTGTTACATTATTTTAGTTTAATAATATGAGTATTTACTAGCTTTCTTTAGTTTACTATTGTTTGAACTATCATTTCACATTTAAATTATCTAATTAAACGATGAATAATTGAAGAGAAAATGTTTATAGAGGATGCAGACAACCAGTAATGAGGTAAATTTAACTGTACTGTTTTAATTTACTTTCTTTAGTGAATCTTTCATTTTTTAAATGTTAGTTATAGAAAATGAGTACAAAAAATTTTAATTTTTGATTATCTAATCATCTGTACCTGCTTTGGTTAAATTCCAAAACCCGAACAGGGTCATGACAACAAGTTAACTACAATTTCTAAGAAATTTAAACAAACAAAGTATAAACATTTATGTGAAAGCCCGACTCATGCTCGAGAATATAAGCAACTTATAATATCGCCAAGTCCAAACCACGACATACTAAGACAGACTCGGTTTGATTACAACCATAAATATGAGCAGTCACATCTTCAATATAAAACCTTTCATATGAGAGGCATTAGTTTTGTGCACTTCAAAAGACAAACTACTAAGACAACCAAATTTGTTAGTAAATGTGTTACTGATGGGATTTTTATTACCAGCCGGTTGATAAACTTTTTATTCTTAATTGACCAAACCTAACATATTTTGGGTTCAGAGAAAGATTTGGAGAGATTTTGAACTCGTCATGTCATGATGTTCCTAGCAAGTAGAACATTGACAATTGAGGGGGCTTCATAGTCCTGGCCCAAATTCGATACAATTAAATTTCCATTTGGTCATAAAAGCAATCACATAACTAGGGGTGTGCAATCGGTCGGTTAGGATGAATCAGTTTGAAGATTTAGCAAACAGAAATTCAGAATCCGATCAATCGAATCAAAATTTCTTCAGTAATCGAACCAGTCTTACCGTATTTGATCGGTTTGGTTCTACATAAACCAAAATTTAAATCTTTGATATATTANCCAGTCTTACCGTATTTGATCGGTTTGGTTCTACATAAACCAAAATTTAAATCTTTGATATATTAAAAAAAACACATACAAATACAATGATACAAGTAAAAATGATCCTTCATCACAATTCACTCGCCCCTTCCGTCGCGGTTCCGCTTATATAGAAGCGGTTTTCGGTCGGTTCGGATTTTTTTTTTAAACCCAAGCCGTAAACCGTAAACCAAAATATGCAAAATTTAAAACCGTAATCCGAACAGTTGTTTTAAGCACCAAACCAAATCAATAAAACGGTTCGGTTCAGTTTATTAGATTTATCCTAACAATGCACACCCCTACACATAAGTCTTTTTAGATTTTTTTAAAAGCNTTTTTTAATGTTATAAGTGTTTATGCTCCTCAAGTAGGTTTAGATATAAGTTCTAAAGAAAAATTTTGTAATACTTAAAAGAATTAATACAAATGATATCTCTTGAAAAAATAATTTTTATTAGATGCGATTTAAATAAACATGTTGGTAGAGTGAAAGAAAATTTTGGAAATATTCATGGTGGCTACGGTTTTGAAGTGATTAATAAAGAAATTAAAATCATATTAGATTTTGATTTAGCATATGATTTTGTTATTATTTATAATTCAAGTAAAANAAACCATTGCTTGCTTTCAAAAGGCTAGCCTAACAATAGATATGTGAGCATAATATATAAAGTAACGTAGTGGCCTGATTTATTTACCTACACCACGTTTGGACCTATGACGCACCAACACTCCTGATTAAGGAGTAGTATAGTGTCGACTTATCGGACATGGACACACGCCTCCAACATGGCATCGTTATGTGTGGGATATAACATATAAGTGCAGGTTCAAATAATATTTCAAAAAGGAATACACAAGTCGAATATCCATGTTTTAAATTAATAAATTAAAACTTTATAACAATATTTTAATATTAAAATTTTAAATATATTTAAAATTAAATGTGTTGATGTAAAACAAGACACTTGCTGTTTATTTTTTTGTATCATATGCTAAAAAATATTTATGAATCCCATAGCTTTTAAATGTTAAAGTTCTTAAATTTTTTATCAACTATTTTTTATTGTTCTTAATGTTCTATTTATTTCATTTTAATCTATTTTTTAATTTATATTAGGAAGATTTACATACATACGCTCAATTCTTATGTATTTACATATCTAACAATTAAACTTCAAAGTTCGTGTATATCCCATTTTACTTGTGCATCACTTTTNTGTATTTACATATCTAACAATTAAACTTCAAAGTTCGTGTATATCCCATTTTACTTGTGCATCACTTTTAAAAGTTAAAATAGTGATATTTTAGATGTGATATGAAATATTTGTGTGGTATAAATATAAAAGCAAAGTTTGGGTGTTAGATATGTAAATACATAAGAATTGGCTGGTAAGTGTGTAAATGCCCTTTTACATTATAATGACGTGTCGTCACAAATTAGGCTCTTATATTTTTAATAAAAAAAGTATCATGTGCTAGTATCCACGTGTTTGTATCTGTGCATCATAGGTTTGAACAAAAACCTTCCGAGGTTGGCTTAACACATCACTTGCCCTTTCCCTCCCCCTCAAGTGTCCAGATTTATTAAACCCCCCCTCAAGTGTCCAGATTTATTAAATCATGTCAAAGCCTAGTAAACTACCATATTGTTTACTGGAGATGTTGTTGAGACAAATGGAATGATAAATTTAAATGGCATATAGTAAGAGAACAAAGTATTTTGGTTCTTAGAAGAATTATGCAAGGATGCTGTTAAGTTTAATATCGCAGGATAACCAACTAACATTAAGAATCAATCAGAATTTGTAACGTAGGGAAGGAAAAATAAGGGTAATTTACATACATAGCACACAATACAAATGTATTTACATATCTCACATCTAAACTTTTATATTTACACACAGCCCGCAAATCTTTAATATAACATCAGAAAAAGTATTATTACCAATACATCTTTTCAAGCATAGGTTTAAAGCACCAGAGTGCTATGTATGTAAATATGAAGGTTTTAGTATGAGTAATGTAAATACATAAGAATTGTAAGCTATGTATGCAAATTTCCCAAAAAAATAATCACTAAGTAGAAGTCGCGTCATTCATATAAGCTTCCATATATGTGGTAGATGTTCCTGAACTCACCGTTATAAATTGTGCAGGATCGTCAATACTTGTGGAACCAAGGATGATCTCTCTCTTAAGCTTTGAAGTAAGTTTATGGGCTACACGAAGCTGTTAAAAAATTTAAATGTTAAAGGTAATTATGTACCAAAAGTGTAGTACTGAAACATTTTATAACTACTGAAAAATAAATAAATGATCACCTCGGATCGAGTGGCTCCACCAATTATAAAAATAAAAATCCTCTGGCCCATATGCTTGAAGTCATTAGATGCATATTTTAGTACAGAATCACTGAAAAGG
>JXCR01131026.1:0-78188 GCA_002079205.1 Phalaenopsis hybrid cultivar | reverse complement strand
GCATTTACATATGTACCACTCAAATTCTTATGAATTTACATATATAACATCTACATTTTGTTTTTAATATTTATACCACCAACATATTTCTTATAACATGAAAAAATTTACTATTTTTACTTTTAAACCGTGAAATGCATTTTTTCAGGTGTAGGCAATATAAAAATTGAAGTTTAGGTGTTAGATATGTAAATACATAGGAATTGAGTGGTATGAATGCAAATCTTACTTGAAAATTATTAGAAAAACTACATATCTAACACATAAGTTTATTTATTTATTTATTTTTTACGTTTACATCATTTATAACTTTCATATCACGTCAAAAATATCACTATTTTAACTTTTAGAAAGTTAAATGCATATTTTCTTGCATAAGGCGACATGCATGCATGAAGTCTAAGTGCTGGATACGTAAATATATGTAGGAATTGAATGGTATGCATGCAAATCTTCCTTATATGTTTTATTAAGCCTAATATTTTAAACTTATATCTATTTTCTATTGAAATATTGGGCCACTTCGCTAGCTCAACAACACATCATAATCTTACTTTATTGTAACAAAAAATAATAATTTCTTTAATTTTCATATCATAATTATAAAAAGTACATATAACTATTTATTGAATTTTTTAGGGATGCAGGGTTTTGTATAGTTCGTGAATTCATACAATTCGAAAAAGATCTTATGAGATGGTGTGGAGAAGGTAGAAAGTGATAAAGTTGCAACTTATGTGTGTTACTTCTACTGCCCCCTTCTTTTTTCTTGCACCCTTATGGGAGTAAGGACCATCTTATTTATATGCCTCATAGGGTACAAAAAGAAAAAAAAGAGAGAGAGAGAGAGAGAGAAACAAATATTATATTATAGGCCACACTTTATAAAACCTGTTTGAGATATGTTGGCAGCACATAAAAGGGCATAGACAATGATGTGTTAGAGTCCCCTTCGTTTAGGCATTCAGTAACCTTGAAGGATCGGTAAATGGATTTGGCAGTGAAGCTAGACAAATGTAGGTGAGCTTGACAGACAAGCTTGATATATACAAGCAAATTTGGTGGAGAGCTAAATAAGTACAGGGGAGCTCCACCGTGGAGCTCACCAAGTCCTTTTGAGAAATAATCCTTGTAGCTATCACTTTGATGGGTATGGATGGTGGGTATGATTTATTAACTAAGGCTCTAGGTTCATGATAGTGTTCACATTCCAAAAAAGGCCAGATCTAATAGACCTAGAAGGCTTATTTGTATATGACCTTCATTGGTAGCTTAGAAAGCCACTTTAGGATGTACATTTAATCCTTTGATTCTCTTAGGTTGGAGACCGACAAGAGAACGAATTATATTCAATTGGAAAAGTGTTTCCCACAATCACAAATCCTTGTTGGCTTCCTTTAGTGAGTAGTCGCAAAGGCTTAATGTTGAGCATCGACTTTCCTTCCTCTGGGGACACTTTGGCTACACCTGTTGGGAGTAGTCGCAATGGCTTCTAAGTATATGTGAACTAACTTTTACCTAGGTCCATTGCTTTTTGGATGGTGGAAGTAACTTATTTTGTTGTTACGAGCTGTATAGTGTGTAGGTGGATCTTTTATTATCGAGATGCCTCTGGATAGAACATATGCTATTGGATGATAATGAAAGTACGGCCTCTTATAATCACTAAAATTTTTATTCTCCAATGAACTTAGAAAGTGCAATGTAAGGGGAGAGAGTTTGAAACGTCCCTGTTATAGAGGATATTGTGGTATTTACTTCTCCCTTTGTCAAAGAATAGCCATCATATCATCTTGCATGAGATCCATGAGGCATTATTGGCATTTATTAATGTGTCATTATGTTGTTATAAAAATAAAATTGAGGTCAATGATAGTGACAGTAATTGTTGTGGTTATGAAAAATAGGTTTATCTTAACTCCTTGTTTGATATGTAAGCATTGCATGAGTCTTATTGTGGTAGAAGATAATTTCCACACCTTTGCATTCCTTAGTTCCTGTTGAGGATCTTTGTTTCTCTAGGCTTGCTTTGAAGTAAATGATTGGTAAAGATAAACTAAATATTTTAGAGGACAATTTGAGGCTAGTTATGCTTGGTCAACGAAAGAGGAAATGTCATTCTATGAGAGATCAAGATTTACGAAGGGGAGACAAGGATATTGAGAGTTCAAAGCATGTTGAGATAGAAGAGCCTCAGAGTAGCTCTGTGGGGGGTTCCTGACTCTAGTCTTTACCCTAGAGATTAATCTGAATGAAGTTGCTTCAGAAAATGAGTCGACGTTAGAAATGATGAACATGCTCTTGAGGAACATATACTCGTCGGCCCAAAGAACACAATTGAGGTTCAGAATCCTAATCCTTTGAATTATTGGAAGGGATTGAGCTTGATGTTGCTTCTAGAGCTTAAAGCAGGTGATGAGATATCTGCCTTTTCCTTCCAGGCATGCTTTACCGTGACTATTGATATATTTTAATTTTTTATCCTTTCTTATAGAGTTTTCTATTGACCATCAACCCATTTCAACGATGCCACCTAAGGATCTTGCTAGAGAACTCTCTCTAGAATGCAACATCACTTATATGAGAACACTTAGTCCAATAGTTTTTATGCCTGATTGTGGTCACCCAATGCTCTTAGTAACTCAGGCTATAATTGATCCTACTCTCCAGTGTACTGATACTGGTGATGGAGAGGTCGCTACGGTGNTCCAATAGTTTTTATGCCTGATTGTGGTCACCCAATGCTCTTAGTAACTCAGGCTATAATTGATCCTACTCTTTAGTGTATTGATACTGGTGATGGAGAGGTCGCTAGGGTAGAGCTTATTATACCCACTAGATCATCAGCAAGGGGTGAGATGCTAGTCCTTGATGGAAATTGAAAATTGGTGACAAAGCTCGATCCCTTCTGATTGGTCAGAATGTCGATCCTCTTAAGCATGGAAATGGCCTAAAAGAGGAGTTGATTATGACTCATGAAGAGTTTNGCTTATTATACCCACTAGATCATCAGCAAGGGGTGAGATGCTAGTCCTTGATGGAAATTGAAAATTGGTGACGGAGCTTGATCCCTTCTGATTGATCAGAATGTCAATCCTCTTAAGCATGGAAATGGCCTAAAAGAGGAGTTGATTATGACCATGAAGAGTTGTGAAATACCAATGATGAACTCACAAAGGTTGAAGGACAATTGGCAGAGGCTAAAGGACATGTAATCCACATAGAAGTTTAGTTATTTTAGTTACAAGACCATGTCTTAGACCTGGAAGAGAGCTCGTAAGATGCTAAGGAGCAACTACAACTATTGATTTTTTTTATCTGCTTGCCCGTATTATAAATCGTACTGTATGAAGCCTATGTGAGATTTTTTTTTTTTGTTAAAAATATATCACAATCGGTGTTAGGCGATTCATAAATGGGCATAAATAGTGATATGTTAAAGTCTCATTCTTTAAGTCATTCAAGTAAACTTGAAGGATCTGTAAATGAACTTGTCGTAAAGCTTGACAAATGTAGGCAAGCTCAGTGAACAAGCTAGATGAATACAGGCGAGCTAAGCGGAAAAGCTCAATAAGTACGGGTGAGCTCGGCAGAGGAGCTCACTAAGTCCTCTTGAGAAGTAATTCCTATAGCTATTACTTCNGTACTGTATGAAGCCTATCTAATTTTTTTTTTTTTTTGTTATAAAGATATCACAATGGGTGTTAAGCGATTCATAAATGGGCATAAATAGTGATACGTTAAAGTCTCATTCTTTAAGTCATTCAAGTTAACTTGAAGGATCTATAAATGAATTTGTCATAAAGCTTTACAAATGTAGGCAAGCTCAGTGAACAAGCTAGATGAATACAAGCGAGCTAAGCGGAAAAGCTCGATAAGTACGGGCGAGCTCGGCAGAGGAGCTCGCTAAGTCCTCTTGAGAATTAATTCCTATAGCTATCACTTTGATGGATGTGGTTGACAAGTATGATCTATCAGTTATAGGCTCTAGGTACACGATAATAGTTATATTAAAAAAAAGGCTTGATCTGATGGGCCCGAAGACCCATTTACATTTGGGCTTCCTTGCAGCTTAGGAAAACCACTTTAGGATGTACACTATTATTCATAAAATCAACTAGCTTTTTTATCGACTCACCCATACAGATCTAATCTATCAAGCANTTTGGGCTTCCTTGCAGCTTAGGAAAACCACTTTAGGATGTACACTATTATTCATAAAATCAACTAGCTTTTCATCAACTCACCCATACAGGTCTAATCTATGAAGCTCGACAACCAAATCGACATCATGCCCGTGTCGTGCCCTACTTTTTACAATTATGATATGTCATGACGTGTTCATATCCATATTCGTGCTTCATAGAGTCTAATAAAAATCTCATTATCACAAACAATAGAAATAAAAAGAAAACAAAAACTCAAATTCTAATCGAAAATAAATTGATTAAAATTAAAATTAGGGGCATTTACATACCATAGTGGCATAAATGTAAACATCATGCTTTAGGTGTTAGATATGTAAATACCTAGGAACTTTATGCTATGTTTGTAAAATTCTCATAAAATTAATAATTCTGAACATTGTGGCCTCAAGNGTCTAATAAAAATCTCATTATCACAAACAATAGAAATAAAAAGAAAACAAAAACTCAAATTCTAATCGAAAAAAAATTGATTAAAATTAAAATTAGGGACATTTACATACCATAGTGGCATAAATGTAAACATCATGCTTTAGGTGTTGGATATGTAAATACCTAGGAACTTTATGGTATGTTTGTAAAATTCTCATAAAATTAATAATTCTCAACATTGTGGCCTCAAAAGACATCTGTGGCCGCTATACATTCTCTTCCACCTCCATCCTTCTGTAAGGCACAAACCCCCTTCCAGAGTTTCTCTCACTCTCAACTTTCTCATCTCTACAAACTAGATTCTCTCTTACATTCCTCCCCTCACCATACTCATCTTTCTGAGAATCAAACGAATCACTTCTTCCATAACCAGCATAACAACTCTCATTCTGCACATTAATCNATTTAAGTACATACCACTCAATTCTTATGTTATTACATATCTAACACCTAACTTCAATTTTTATATATATGCAGCCTTACCTATGCTTGAAAAAGTGTGCTTCACTTTTTAAAAGTTAAAGTAGTGGTATTTTTTATGTGATCTAAAAGATATGGATGGTATAAATACAAAAAGAAAAGTTCAGGTGTTAGATATGTAAATACATAATTACTGGTAGATAAAAATGTAAATGCCCCTACTTTTAAATTATATACCCGCAGGAACAANTATATATATATATATATATATATGTGCAGTCTTACCTATGCTTGAAAAAGTGTGCTTCACTTTTTAAAAGTTAAAATAGTGGTATTTTTTATGTGATCTAAAAGATACGGATGGTATAAATGCAAAAAGAGTTCAGGTGTTAGATATGTAAATACATAAGTACTGGTAGATAAAAATGTAAATGCCCCTACTCTTAAATTATATGCCTGCAGGAACAAGCTGCAACACATGTAATATGCTATAGTCCCAAAACAACAGAGAGGATGGATTGCTACTACTGTCTTACATAACCATCCCACATTAATTTTTTCAGTTTGAAGAATTCGGCTTTGATGAATTGAGCCTTTGATCTCACCACAGTTGTAAGTAGCACCCGAATTAAATTTGATTTGCACAAGAACCAAACAATGCCATATTGATAAACCTAATAGTAGGTAGGAAATAGCAAATATATTCTCTCTCTCGGCCACCATCACGAAAAATTATTCCATACGGATCGGACACCGCACGCAGCTTGGGTGCGGTGTCCGATCCGGACCGTAAATCACCTGATTTACGGTCCTGATGTATTTAGGTGATTTACGGTCCTGATGTATTTCGGTGGGTCTCACCTAAAATTTTTTATTTTTATTTTAAAAAAAAACAGAAATAATCCTGACCGTAGATCACCGTGATCTACGGCCAGGATCGGACACCGCATGCAGAAATACATGCAGTGTCCGTATGCAATAATTTCTCCACCATCACAAGTATCCTAATGTGATGCTTTTTATGAGAATAAACATGTAGATTTTCATCAAATATTCACTAATTGGATGAAGTTGCTAATATGAATTTAGTATATGTCTTACAAACTCTGCCAACTAAAGAGTCACGATAGGAGTTGCGCGTGCGCGCGCGCACACACGTATATATAGATATATTAGTTCAACTTTCAAATTGTGCTCGGTTTGTTTTCTTATTCTTCCTTCTTTTTCATTTATTTGCAGTTTCTTGATGGCAGAGTTATTTTCGTGGAAGTGGCTAAGCCAAGGGCTGAGCTGCGCCAGAATTCTAAACCAGCTTCAAGACCACTATATTAACATTCATATACTATAATGGCATTTTGAAACATATCAAGCACTAATATTGTACCAAATTAATTTAGGGTTCATCTGATTAAGTTGCAAATAATGCTGTGATTTTAAATTCAATTCTGTATGTTTGAAAGTAATTTTTTTTGTGGATTTTAAATTCATTATTTAAGCTGATTTCTTTCTTTTATTTATTTTATTTTGTGCTATAAACTCATCCNGGCATTTTGAAACATATCAAGCACTAATATTGTACCAAATTAATTTAGGGTTCATCTGATTAAGTTGCAAATTAGAATCAATTTTTTTTTAATGCTGTGATCTTAAAATCAGTTCTGTATGTTTGAAAGTAATTTTTGTTGTGGATTTTAAATTCATTATTTAAGCTGATTTCTGTCTTTTATTTATATTATTTTGTGCTATAAAATCATGAATGAAAGTGTAATTTCACCCCTGAAAAGTGAATAATTATATATGTAAATATGAAAGTTTAGGTTATACATTGTGTAGTGGTATATATGTAAATGCGCCTAATGAGAAATCAAATTGGCCTTTTTTGGAAAGAATAGAGGTTTATTTCTAATGTTTTAGTATTTGATAGGTCAATTACCGTTAAGGGATTGTAATTAGTGACTAATAATGCTCAAGTCATGAGGCCAATTGTGAATGAAGGCGATATAAAGATAATTATGATTGTATATAGCGGCATTTACATATGTACCACTCAAATTCTTATGAATTTACATATATAACATCTACATTTTGTTTTTAATATTTATACCACCAACATATTTCTTATAACATGAAAAAATTTACTATTTTTACTTTTAAACCGTGAAATGCATTTTTTCAGGTGTAGGCAATATAAAAATTGAAGTTTAGGTGTTAGATATGTAAATACATAGGAATTGAGTGGTATGAATGCAAATCTTACTTGAAAATTATTAGAAAAACTAAAAATGCATATTGAATCTGATCAAATTTCAAATCTATCTTTGAAACTAAAGTTGGATTCCCAAGTAATGCATTTATGTGCTTGGGCATTTACATATAGGCAACTCAATTCTTATGTATTTACATATCTAACACATAAGTTTTATTTATTTTTTTACATTTATATCATTTATGATTTTCATATCACGTCAAAAATATCGTAATCTTACTTTATTGTAACAAAAAATAATAATTTCTTTAATTTTCATATCATAATTATAAAAAGTACATATAACTATTTATTGAATTTTTTGGGGATGAAGGGTTTTGTATAGTTCGTGAATTCATACAATTCGAAAAAGATCTTATGACATGGTGTGGAGAATGTGGAAAGTGATAAAGTTGCAACTTGTGTGTTACTTCTATTGCCCCCTTCTTTTTTCTTGCACCCTTATGGGAGTAAGGAACATCTTATTTATATGCCTCATAGGGTGCAAAGAGAGAGAGAGAGAGAGAGAGAGAGAGAGAGAGAGAGAGAGAAATGTTATATTATAGGCCACACTGTATAAAACTTGTTTGAGATATGTTGGCAGCACATAAAAGGGCATAGACAATGATGTGTTAGAGTCCCCTTCGTTTAGGCATTCAGGTAAGCTTGAAGGATCGATAAATGGATTTGGCAGTGAAGCTAGACAAATGTAGGTGAGCTCGACAGACAAGCTTGATATATACAAGCGAATTCGGTGGAGAGCTAAATAAGTACAGGTGAGCTCCATCGTGGAGCTCACCAAGTCCTTTTGAGAAATAATCCTTGTAGCTATCACTTTGATGGGTATGGATGGTGAGTATGATTTATTAACTAAGGCTCTAGGTCCATGATATTGTTCACATTCCAAAAAAGACCAGATTTAACAGACCTAGAAGGCTTATTGATATATGACCTTCATTGGTAGCTTAGAAAGCCACGTTAGGATGTACATTTAATCCTCTGATTCTCTTAGGTCGGAGACCGACAAGAGAATGAATTATATTCAATTGGAAAAGTGTTTCCCATAATCACAAATCCTTGTTGGCTTCCTTTAGGGAGTAGTCGCAAAGGCTTAATGTTGAGCATCGACTTTCCTTCCTCTGGGGACACTTTGGCTACACCTGTTGGGAGTAGTCACAATGGCTTCTAAGTAGATGTGAACTAACTTTTACCAAGGTCCATTGCTTTTTGGATGGTGGAAGTAACTTATTTTGTTGTTACGAGCTGTATAGTGTGTAGGTGGATCTTTTATTATCGAGATGCCTCTGGATAGAACATATGCTATTGGATGATAATGAAAGTACGGCCTCTTATAATCACCAAATTTTTTATTCTCCAATGAAATTAGAAAGTGCAATGTAAGGGGAGAGAGTTTGAAACATCCCTGTTATAGAGGATATTGTGGTATTGACCTCTCCCTTTGTCAAAGAATAGCCATCATATCATCTTACATGGGATCCATTAGGCATTATTGGCATTTATTAATGTGTCATTATGTTGTTATAAAAATAAAATTGAGGTCAGTGATAGTGAGAGTAATTGTTATGGTTATGAAAAATAGGTTAATGTTAACTCCTTGTTTGATACGTAAGCATTGCATGAGTCTTATTGAGGTAGAAGATAATTTCCACACCTTTGCTTTCCTTAGTTCCTATTGAAGATCTTTGTTTCTCTAGGCTTGCTTTGAAGTAAATGATTGGTAAAGATAAACTAAATATTTTAGAGGACAATTTGAGGCTAGTTATGCTTGGTCAACGAAAGAGGAAATGTCATTCTATGAGAGATCAAGATTTACGAAGGGGAGACAAGGATATTGAGAGTTCAAAGCATGTTGAGATAGAAGAGCCTCAGAGTAGCTCTGTGGGGGGTTCCTGACTCTAGTCTTTACCGTAGAGACTAATCTGAATGAAGTTGCTTCAGAGAATGAGTCGACATTAGAAATGATGGACATGCTCTTGAGGAACATATACTCGTCGACCCAAAGAACACAACTGAGGTTCAGAATCTTAATCCTTTGAATTATTGGAAGGGATTGAGCTTGATATTGCTTCTAGAGCTTAAAGCAGGTGATGAGATATCTGCCTTTCCTTCCAGGCATGCTTTACCTTGACTATTGATATATTTTAATTTTTTATGCTTTCTTATAGAGTTTTCTATTGACCATCAACCCATTTCAACGATGCCACCTAAGGATCTCGCTGGAGAACTCTCTCTAGAAGGCAACATCACTTATATGAGAACACTTAGTCCAATAGTTTTTATGCCTGATTGTGGTCGCCCAATGCGCTTAGTAACTCAGGCTATAATTGATCCTACTCTCCAGTGTACTGATACTAGTGATGGAGAGGTCGCTAGGGTAGAGCTTATTATACCCACTAGATCATCAGCAAGGGGTGAGATGCTAGTCCTTGATGGAAATTGAAAATTGGTGACAGAGCTCGATCCCTTCTGATTGGTCAGAATGTTGATCCTCTTAAGCATGGAAATGGCCTAAAAGAGGAGTTGATTATGACTCATGAAGAATTGTGAAATACCAATGATGAACTCACAAAGGTTGAAGGACAATTGGCAAAGGCTAAAGGACATGTAATCCACATATAAGTTTAGTTATTTTAGTTACAAGACCATGTCTTAGACCTGGAAGAGAGCTTGTAAGATGCTAAGGAGCAAATACAACATTTGATTTTTTTTATCTGCTTGCTCGTATTATAAATCATATTGTATGAAGCCTATCTGAGATTTTTTTTTTGTTAAAAAGATATCACAATGGGTGTTAAGCGATTCATAAATGGGCATAAATAGTGATACATTAAAGTCTGATTCTTTAAGTCATTCAAGTTAACTTGAAGGATCTATAAATGAATTTGTCATAAAGCTTGACAAATGTAGGCAAGCTCAGTAAACAAGCTAGATGAATACAGGCGAGCTAAGCGGAAAAGCTCGATAAGTACGGGCGAGCTCGGCAAAAGAGCTCGCTAAGTCCTCTTGAGAAGTAATTCCTATAGCTATCACTTCGATGGATGTGGTTGACAAGTATGATCTATCAGTTATAGGCTCGGCTCTAGGTACACGATAATAGTTATATTAAAAAAGGCTTGATCTGATGGGCCCGAAGACCCATTTACATTTGGGCTTCCTTGCAGCTTAGGAAAACCACTTTAGGATGTACACTATTATTCATAAAATCAACTAGCTTTTATCAACTCGCCCATATAGGTCTAATCTATGAAGCGAGACAACCAAATCGACATCATGCCCGTGTCGTGCCCTACTTTTTACAATTATGATATGTCATG
This sequence comes from Phalaenopsis hybrid cultivar, assembly GCA_002079205.1. Taxonomy (NCBI): domain Eukaryota; kingdom Viridiplantae; phylum Streptophyta; class Magnoliopsida; order Asparagales; family Orchidaceae; genus Phalaenopsis; species Phalaenopsis hybrid cultivar. The sequence continues at coordinate 67,551 of JXCR01131026.1, read as the reverse complement.
ACATGTTCATATCCATATTCGTGCTTCGGTCTAATAAAAATCTCATTATCACAAACAATAGAAATAAAAAGAAAACAAAAACTCAAATTCGAATCGAAAATAAATTGATTAAAATTAAAATTAGGGACATTTACATACCATAGTGGCATAAATGTAAACATTATGATTTAGGTGTTAGATATGTAAATTCCTAGGAACTTCATGGTATATTTGTAAAATTCTCATAAAATTAATAATTCTCAACATTGTGGCCTCAAAAGACATCTGTGGCCGCTATACATTCTCTTCCACCTCCATCCTTCTGTAAGGCACAAACCCCCTTCCAGAGTTTCTCTCACTCTCAACTTTCTCATCTCTACAAACTAGATTCTCTCTTACATTCCTCCCCTCACCATACTCATCTTTCTGAGAATCAAACGAATCACTTCTTCCATAAGCAGCATAACAACTCTCATTCTGCGGATTAATTTGATCTAAATATTCTCTGTAATCAAAGTTCAGATTTTTATTTTCAGCTAAAAACGCCATATTCCAATATAAGCCCCACCATAATATAGGAATCATTCCAGCCGAGTTAACTGCTTCTTCGTAAGAATTCACAGAAGAGAACAATGGAAAACCTCCATTACTCCCATTTTGAATAACTTTCTGAGCTGAGTTTCCTTCAGACGAACTTGCAGAATCAGCCACCATTACTGTTCTGCCAAAAAGCTTCAAACTTGATGCCTTTTTCGAATCCTCAGAGCTCAAATCCAATTCCTGCAAATCATTATTGTAATAAAAATGATTAATTTATTGATTTAAGAGCTCAGAAACTTATTAATGGTAAAAGAGGTTAGGAGTACTTACTGATTGAATTCCATTATCTTCTTCATTTGATCCTTCAGCTGATGGGAATGGAGCTGTGCTCCTGTTATGTTTGTTTAAAGTGAATGGATTAAACGGCTCTGATGAAGTTGCAGACAGAATTGACGTTGGTGATCCGTTCTGTTCTTCTGAGACAAACAATTTTGGCATTGGAGACNATAGCTTGGGAAGTCACCGGGGTTCTCCTCTGGATCCATGACATCCCCTAGTTCCTCTTCCTTTAGATTCCATAGCAAAATGTTCCAAATTTGAACCTATCCCCTTTCACACCTCTAAGTCCAATTTTGTTAAAGAGCCCTACCCTTTGAAATTCCTTGAAGATAAAATTCCTTGATTTTTATCGAGAGTCTTCTTGGGTGACTTTGGTCATTTAAGATGTATTTAACTATAGGGGCTTGCCCTTATAGAAAGCTTGTCCAAACCCAGCTTAATATAAACCCTATTTAATCCTTTATATTAAATAGGGGAACTTGTCGGCAAATACAAAGGTTTCGCAGACCAAATGGACGTCATACTTTCCTTAGTTTATTTGATCAAGCCTCATCATCAAGTTTTGTGTTTATCCTTCAGGATGCATACAGGATCTGAGGTACAGTGCTCTTTCGTTTTAGACTATGAAAAACATGGGGTCAGTTTGATTTCATACTTCAACGTGCTTCCAAAGCGGGCGACGGGATTTCAATTCCGGCGATCGACAGCTTCTTACGGGCAACTACCCACAAATCAACCCGAAAGAATGCCGATAACTTCTGGCGACTCCGTTGGGGACAAGCTTTTCTCTCCATACAAATCAAGAAATATTATCTTCACACATCGGTAATATGTACATGTCACTCTTGGACCAAATTAACTTTCTTCATACAAATCAAGAAATATTATCTCCACACATCGGTAATATGTCCATGTCCCTCTTGGACTAAAATACCCTTCTTCCATAGCATACGTTACCCCATTTCTATCTTGGGAAAGTATAACTAACTCCTTGGACTTCAGGACTAGCTGTTCAACCATCTTTAAACAGAGGGGTTCAGAAGGCCATTGAGGACTCTTTAAATTTTCATGTGGGGTCGGAACCCCAATAGGTGTGTCGGTGGACTAATTCTGCCTAGGCATTTTCTTCCACTAATTGGGTCTCGCGCAGGGTTTTAAAATTTTTCACATCTCCCTTCCAAATTTGGTTTGCTACTTCACAAATTAAACCAAATTGTGTTGTGCTGCGTGCACTTTGAAATATTAATTAAATTTTACACCTTTTAGAAAAAGATGTTAAAATTACCCGTAAATTAAGACCCGCCTGGTGTACAGATTAACCTCTATTTTCAGTGCTTGCACTAAAGATTACGAGGTTTTCGGCCATATAGCTAACGCTAAAACTTTTTTGTTTTAAAGCCCGGTGCGATGGCCAACCTAATGCTGACCTTTTCTTGCAACCTGCCAATGGACCGCAGCGCCCGTAACGTCGCTCCCACCATCAAGTTCGGTGTTGGATTTGAAGACCTCGAGGTTATCCTCGGGAAAGCCCCATTCGTGGTAATGAAGATCGTTGCTCCAAAAGTACAAGAGCCGTCTGCAAAATTCAGTTTGAACTGCCTTCAGGACTTCCCTGCCTGCAAGAAGGCTAAAGCTACTGTCATCAAGCCTGTTATCCCTGCTACTGCTAAGGGAAAAGAAGTGATGGTCGTTGAAGATTAGACTGAAGGATTAACTGTTTCGCCACCCGTGTTTAAGATCGGTTCAAGCTCAACGACTGTACCATTGACCCGAACTCAAAGGAGGAACTGCAATAGAAGAGTTCGGAGGGCCATCAAAGCCCAGACTCCTGAAAACACACCCGTTGAGAGGGGGAGCCTCATCAAGTTAAAGAGGTACTACCGGAAATTTACCCACTCCTACGAGGGAGTAGATTCCATCCTCTGACAGATACTGATTGATATGAGAGTATCCGGAAGATTGCTGCCGCATTACCATCACTTCATGGATATGGTGAGGAGGGAAAGAAATTCATCCCCATCACCCGAGTTAGTGCAGTCTTCAGAAAACTTGCTACTAAAGAAGGATGTTCTGTTAGTGAATTACTTAAACTAGTGGGACATGCAATTTCCCCTCATGAAAAATGAAATTTTGAAGAATGTTAAGTCCGCTAGAAAATCTCATAAGTCGACTATAAAGTCACCTACTCGTGTTCCCTTCTGGCTCCGTTTGGAAAACCGAGTTGATACTGGCATAGTCACCACCGATCATACCACCACTAGGACAGCAGGTCTCCAGCCGATTAAGTCAGGACTGGGTCCAAGAAGTTTACCAGTCATTCCTGCAATCACGGAAAGAAAGACAAGATGATTACCTGACACTGTAGCCAATCTACACCACGTAGAGCATACCTTCCCTCGACATACCGATGTTTCTACTAAGACGTTCCGTCCTGAGACATCATCATCAAAGAAGAAGAGGGTATGGGTACCCAAGGTTGCTGCACCGATACAGTTCAGTGAGCTTGCAGGACAGGAAGTAAAACCAGTGCCTGAAATATCTGACATCGTCGCGACAATAGCCAGCGAGATGGAGGAACAAGTTGAGGATTTCCATCAAGATCCTCTAGATCTTAAACAAATCAAGAAATTGATAATTGAGTAAAAAGTTGAGAAACTCAGGATCAAGATTTCAGAGTTAGCTCGAGAACACGAAGTTTCCTTCAATAGTGACAACGAAGATTTTGATTCCAGTGATTACTTGGAGGAGGATTTCATAGATGTCCATGTGATCGAAACAAGAGCTACCACATCTGCGCGTGAGGCTCAACCTCTCACTGAAGAGAACTTTGTAGATGAGCTGCGTAGGGTTATCCTCCTAAGGGATGAGTAAGTTGTTCTACTGGAGAAAAGAATAGAAGAGATGGCTACAGCTATGACCGCCATGGCCACCATTCAGGGGCAATCACAACCACCAAGATTGGCTTCTCCAGAGATTAATCAGCCAGAAATCATACACATCGCAGATGAAAGGAGGGAGGCTACTTCGACAGACAAGGAAGAACAACTAAAGAAGGATTCTCTAACAGGTCCCATGCCAGAAAAAAGAGTTCAAGCAAATGGTTGAACATATGCGGGAGGCTTTAGCCCAGTCCAAGGGCGGTGCATCAATTTTAAAGGGTAGACCTTACCCAGAGGAGTTCGATGCCGTCCCTTTCTCCAAGGGTTTATTGAGCCCAAACTTCAAGATATTCAATGGGACTGGAAATTCCAGACAGCACATAGCACATTTTCGAGCCAATTGTGGTAACACGAGGAATAGCGAAGCTCTACTTTACCAGCAGTTCGTCAGCAGTTTGTTAGGGATTGCTTTCAACTGGTACGCTAACTTGCCCAACGGGTCAGTTAAAACATTTTCTGAGTTGGAATAGTTATTTGTGAAAAGATTTGCTGGGGCGCAGCATCATGTGTCTATTGGAGAGCTCATGATGGAGAAGCAGAAGCCTAATGAAACCTTGGCAGACTATATTTTGAGGTGGAGAAACCTTAGCATAAATGTGAAACTCAGCTACAGGAACATCAAGCGATTGAGATTCTACTCAAAAGCATTCATGGGTAAGTAGCTTTCATGCTTATGGGAGTCACCATCAAATCCTTCAAGAAGCTACTCAGTAAAGCCAACAGTCTTCAAGAAGAAATGAAGCACATGAAGCCTCATGAAAAGGCTAAGGTGACCAGAGTGTTCGAAAGGAAATCAGGGGTAGTCGCAACTGTCGACAAAGGAAAGCAACCGATAAAGATATATGCAGAAGATCATTGTCAGCCTTCATCACAGTACTCTCAGAAATAGAGCAGTCAATCCAACCAACGGCCGTATCAGGAAGGATCACCTCGAACAGCGGGTAAAAGAGTATCCCTGTTAGAGTGACAGAAAGTTGTTTATTCCTTCAAAGATGAAGCTGTACCTAAAATATTCAAAAGCTTGATGAAGAAACCAGAATTCAAACTGCCTGATCCCAAGAAACCCGAAGAGGTGGATAAGAAGAATGAACTAAATTATTGCTCGTACCACCAGTTGCTTGGACACATTATAGAAAAGTGTTTTGTCTTTAAAGATTGGCTCGAGAAGAATCTCAAGGAAGAGAACATTACAATCCCGAAGGAGTAATTGAGAGACCCTGAAAAAGGTTCCATAAACATGATTTCAGCTGAGTCAATCTCCGCAATTGATCCATATGTCGAAACAGATGGATGGAGTACAACTTGGGATGAACTCAAGAGGGTCCTCAATCGAATACAAGATTCATCGAAACAAGCTTCTATGAATACCGAAGAAGGATGGAATGAGGTATGGATCAGTTCGTCCAAGAAGAAACTGAACAAGCTACAGTCTGCATCAAAACAAGCCTCCATTCAGAGTCTGCAGCATACCGAGCCTGAGATGAAGATTTCGCCAGAAAATTCGTCATCGTCAAGGATAAAGAACAAGAAAAAGAAAAGCGTCACTGTCAAGATTGATAGCACGGGGGGTAGGATAGGGGCTGCCTCTACTAGATTGATTGTTCGGATTTGGGGAAGAAAATCCTCGAACCCTTGACTTTGTATGATTATCTTTTTGTCCCTCCAGGCTAGTTGCCATCTTGACTATTTCGGTTATATTTTGACTATTTTCGGTAATAACGTGACTGATTATAACCAAGCTAGTTGCCATCTCGATCCCCAAAATGATCCTCAAATCGTACTTGACTCCGATGAACTCGTTGTCAAGGCCAAAGAAGAACTCAATGATATCGCTTACGACAGCATCGATAACGAAGAGCCAACTCTCGATCATCATGGTGCACCGTTTGCCATCAACTTAGATCTTTCTGACAAGGAGGAAAAGACACTGGAAGATTCAACAATGATTTCTCAAGAAGAAGAAATCACAGAAGTCAACTTAAGGAGTGGAAAGGTGTTACCACCAAGAACAGTTCCAACAGACAAAGGAAAATAGATAATGACTTGAGAAGAGGTACCCCCACCTCCGCCAGTGCAAGAACCACCTAATAAAGACAAAATTAGAGGATCATACAAAGTATACTACAATGTGCTAGCTCATCTTAGGAAGTTACCTGCCTAATTAAGCATCTACGACGCTCTGATCCTGTCAAAGGAGATGAGAGAATCTCTAGTTACAGCTTTGCTGGATCCAGAAATTTGCTTAGCTCAGTTGGCTAGCACATCCACAGATGAAGTTTGCTCATTGAGAGAATAGTCAAGGGTAACCTTCACAGATGAAGACTTGCTGCTCAGTACCACCGACCACAACCGTCCGCTCTACATCTCCGTCAACATTAGCAGATTTGTATTATCCAGAGTTTTAGTGGATCCTAGAGCATCTCTTAACTTGATGAGTCTACGGACGTTAGCATATTTGGACTTCGACATTCAAGTGCTCATCCCCGATAAGATGATGGTAAGAGGATTCAACCAAAAGGGAGAAAGAGCCCTTGGATCATTTTGAAGGTTGGAGAACTCGTAACAACCGTTAAATTTCATATCATCGATGCCGAGACCTCTTTTAGTGCTCTATTTAATTGGAGAACTTGTAACAACCGTTAAATTTCATATCATCGACGCAGAGACCTCTTTTAACGCTGTGGAGAACTCGTAACAACCGTTAAATTTCATATCATCGACGCCGAGACCTCTTTTAACGCTCCGAGGATTCAACAAAAAGGGAGAAAGAGCCCTTGGATCAATTTCATTACTTATGAAGGTTGGAGAGTCGTAACAACCGTTAAATTTCATATCATCGATGCTGAGACCTCTTTTAACGCTCTATTGGGTAGACCATGGATTCATGAGCACAATATTGTTCCATCATCTCTTCACGAGTGCATCAAATACCGCAAAAAAGGTCAAGAAAATTGCATCAAGGGAGACCTACAACCATTTTCAGTACATGAAGTTGGTATCCATGAAGATGATGCCTACTACGTGCTTCCAAAGAAGACTGTCTTCTCGTACAAAATTTTTTCAAACAAAGATAAAGATTCAGAAGGATCACAAAAAGGAGGCCAGACAACTCCGCTTCAACAACCTTCTACCACTCCCTTTCAACGAGTTGGTGGAGGTTCTTCTAGTTCATGCACCCGAGGTCGAGGCCGGGGACGCGGACGAGGAAAGATCAATTTAATTGTTGAACAAACTAGGCCAACTATGAACATTGGTGGTGAAGACAGTTCTGAAGATGAGGTAATGATAACAAAGCAGAAGAAGCCTCAGTACGAGAATGAATATGAAATAATGTATGATCGGATAAACCACTCTGTGGATATTATGACCCTCACTCTGATTCTCTTTCAAAAGGTTGAGAGTTTAGAGGTCAAGGAAGTCCGTAGTGTTGGTTCGAAGCCGATCAAATTTTACCGTGCTTCTATATCTATTGAGTTTGCAAAACATGTAAATTTGGATGTTGATTCTAATGAATTAATGAAATTGCCTTTTGGTTACTTCTCACCTTGTGTTCAGAAGTTAATTTAACATGTAAATTTGGATGTTGATTCTAATGAATTAATGGAATTACCTTTTGGTTACTTCTCGTTCTGTGTTCAAAAGTTAATTCAACATGGACATATACCAAAACAAATGCCAGAAGATAAATTTCAACTTTTTGAAAAATTGTGGAATACTAAAATTTGAACTCCCAATTCAAAAGAAGGTCTCGGATTTGGTACACTTGGACCAGTTGATGATTTTGAATTTTGCATGGTTGTTACTAATGAGTCAGAAGATGATTGTCTCGATGTAAAGAATGACTCTACTGATCAACCAATAGAAGATGCTCCCCCAGAATTTGAGGAAGAAATTAAATCCACGATCGATGAATTGAAAGAGATTAACCTCGGGACTGAAGAACGACCCTGACCAACATTTATCAGTTCTCTACTTAATGACGAAGAATCTGCAGAATTGGTCAAACTATTAACAGAATTCAAAGATTGCTTCGCATGGAGCTACAATGAAATGTCAGGACTATCAGTAGAGGTTGCAGTCCATAAACTTGGGGTGGACAAGAATGTAACCCCAGTAAAACTAGCTCCCAGGAGAATGCGCCTTGAAATAGAACAACAAGTCATCGCTGAGGTAAGGAAGTTGATAGACGCCAACTTTGATAAAGAGGAGCAGTACCCCACGTGGTTAGCCAATATTGTACCTGTTAAAACAAAAAATGAGCAGATCCGTGTTTGTGTCGACTTCAGAGATTTGAACAAGGCATGTCTAAAAGATGAGTTTCCACTACCTATACCAAAAATGATGGTGGACATCACTTCGACACATGAAATTTTTTTCTTTTATGGACGGATCGTCGGGATACAACAAATTAAGATGGCTCCCGAGGATGCAGCGCTTACAGCTTTCAGAACACCGATTGGAATCTTCTACTACACAGTGATGCTGTTCGGCCTAAAGAACGCCGGAGCAACATATCAGCGTGCAATGATGAAGATTTTTGACGACCTCGTTCACAATCAAGTAGAATGTTACGTGGATGATCTGGTCATCAAAAGTAAATGGAAAATAGACCATTTGTACGATTTGAGGATTGTGTTTGAACGGCTACGATGATATGACCTTAAAATGAATCCCTTAAAGTGCGACTTTGGCGTCACCTCCGGGAAATTTCTAGGATTCGTTGTCCGTCATCGGGGAATTGAGATTGACCTGGAAAAGATTAAAGCTATCTTGGAAATGCCTCCCCATAAAACCTTGAAACAACTACGTTTCTTCCAGGGGAAGTTGGCATATCTAGCCTCCTCCTAAAACCTTGAAACAGCTACGTTCCTTCCACGGGATGTTGGCATATCTGAGACTTAATCTCTCAGGTAGGTGTCAGCCTTTCTCGGCATTAATTAAAAAGGACGCCAAATTTATTTAAGAAGGGAAATGCCAGTGGGCGTTTGAGGACGTTAAACAGTATTTAATGACACCTCCTGTTTTGGTAGCCCCTATCCCAGGGAAACCATTGATACTTTATACCGCGTCTTTGGATGACTCTCTTGAAGCCCTCTTAGCTCAAGTCAATGATGAGGACAAGGAAAACGCACTCTACTACTTGAGTCGTCGTCTAATATCGACAGAGACAAGGTATCCACCTATTGAGAAGCATTGTCTGACATTAATTTTTGCCGCCCAATAGCTTAGACATTACATGCTTTCTTATAAGATCACCCTAATTTCGAAAGTTAATCCATTGCAGTATTTGATGACCCGACCAACACTCTCCAGACGTTTAGCGAGATGGTCAATGATCTTATTGTAATTTGATATAATTTTGTTCCCCTCCGAGCTATCAAGGGACAGGTTTTAGCAGACTTTCTCACTGCACACCCACTGCCAGCTGTGTCCTCTCTCAACGATGAGTTACCAGCTGAGCAGATACTACAAATGGAATTTTCTAGTGCGCAGCGCTGGGAAATGTACTTCGATGGTGCTTCGTCAGCCAGGAAAGACAAGGAATCAAGCACAGTTATACAAGGCAAGGCAGGGATCAGTTTGATCTTTATTACGCCAGATAAGGGTAAGTTGATGTTCTCATACCACCTGACAGAGCCGTGCACCAACAATAAAGCAGAATATGAAGCTTTAATCATCGGATTGGAGTTGGCGATTTTAATGGATATAACAAATGTTGTCATTTATGGTGACTCTCAACTTGTCATCCAGCAAGTCGCCGGATAATACAAAATTCTGAAACCAAGACTAACAGAGTACCATTAGTACACAATAAAGCTCCTTGAGTAAATCCCTTACGTGACTTTCTACCGGATTCCTCGGGGAGATAATGCTCATGCCGACGCTCTAGCAAAACTCGCTAAGGAAATGGCGTGTCCCCCGGAGGATTCCATCGAAGTCACGGTACAAGGAAGACGAGTCTTGTCTCGAAATGACTTTGAAACTCTACACAAGCTTGGAAAAGAAGAAATAATAAATACAGTTGCAGACATCAACAAAGATTGGCGCAAGCCATTAATAGAATATTTGCATACTAGAAAGCTGACAGAGGACAAGTTTGAGGCGCACGACATTACAAGAAGGGCCATGTCTTATGCTTTGGTGGGAAATGTTCTCTATAGAAGATCATTCGACCAAATGTGGCTACAGTGTTTGAGCAGAACCGAGGCACAGAATATTGTCCAAGCGGTACATGCCGGATTGTGTGGCGCTCAACAGTCGGGACCAAAAATGAAAGTGAAGATCAAAAGACTCGGATATTATTGGCCAGTAATGATGTCTGATTGCATGGATATAGCCAGAAGATGTCACCAATGCCAAGTGCATGGGGTGGTCTTACACGAGCCTCTGAATGTGTTGCACCCAATTGTTGCCTCGTGGTCAATCGAGTTTTGGGGCACAGACATAATAGGTCTGATATTCCCTCCATCTTCTAAAGAAGACAGGTTTATACTTGCTGCTACAGATTACTTCTCCAAATGGGCAGAGGCAGTACCGTTACATGAGGTTACGGCACAACACGTCCTTCAATTTTTCAAAGGCCAAATCGTCTACCGTTTTACAGTAACCAAAAAGAAAAATATCTGACAATGGGACAGCTTTTAAAAGTATGAAGATCAACAATTTTGTCAGAAGACATGGGATAGATTAGAGACACTCTACAATTTACTATCCCAGAGAAAATGGTCTGGCTGAAGCTTTCAACAAGACACTGGTACAGTTTTTAAAGAAAATACTGGGTGAAAATAAAAGGGATTGGCATGACAAACAGTTACAAGCCTTGTGGGCTTACCGGACGACTTTTAGGACTTCCACTCAGTGTACACCTTATATGCTTGTGTACGGGACCGAGGCCATGCTACCGTTAGAAATCCAGACACCATCTCTCAGAGTCGTCGTTGCCAACCAACTCACAATGGAAGAAAGCGCAAGACTCAGACTTGAAGAACTGGAAAGTCTCGAGGGAAAACGATTGGAAGTACAGCAACAATTGGAGCTCTATCAGGAAAAGATGGTACAAGCCCATGACAAATTGGTCCACCCAAGGACATTCAAAATTGGTGACCTCATACTTGTGCTCAAAAGACCTATTTTTGCTCGCTGCAAAATAAGTGGAAAATTCGAGCCAATTTGGGAAGGACCATTTGTCATTGAAAAGGTTTGTACAGGAGGAGCCTACCAGTTAGTGGACTTTCGGGGTGAAAGACCCATGTTACTGATAAATGGAGGATACCTAAAAACCTATTACGCAGCCTGATGTCGCCTACCTCCGCTTGCCTCTGCTTGCTTTGAAACTTTGAAACTTTGATTATTTTAGGGTTATCTATATGGCCATATGTCTATGACTAGGTCCAAATTTTGTAATTAACCTCAATATAATAAAAATTTTGAGAAGATTTCTGAACTTCACACGTTCTCTTTTCTACTTTTGAATTTAAATATTCTATTAAATTAAACAAAACTCACACATAAAATGAGTAATCCTTTTCACCAAAATAAACTAAAATTTACTTTAATGGATACTCTGTTTTGTTCTTGTTCATGCCAAACATCGGCCCACAGATGTTTCTTTCTGTCGTCTGCAGAAAAATGTCAGGACAGAGGTTGATCTTTGCCTTCCAGGACGGCTGGAACCTCGCACAGAATGAAGAGATGATGCCACAAGGAGGTGTCATAGATTTCAACATGGATTTCAACCAGATTGATATGAACTACGAGGGTCCTCTAATGGATGTGGTTAGCAATAAAGAAAAGGAGGGACTGCCTTCACTGTTGAGGGTGACCACTCAAGACGATGTGTCACAAAAAGGTTAAAACGTGATAACAGAACAAGATCCGATGGAGGGGCCCAAACGACTGCCCTCCATGATAGCTACTCCAACAAGGGGCCTAATAGCCACCCTAGTGAACAACTACCAAATACTCCACTCCACAGGACGCAACGCAAAAATGCAAGCCGAAAGAAACAGAGAACCTTTCTGCGATAGGAGCGCAAGCGCCAGAGAGACGTGAGCAGTTTTCTTACCCCCATTCCTGAGGAACATATTTACTATCCAGATCTGAGAGAAACTTCTGCCAGCCTGTCCACTACACATGAAGAGTCAGGATTTGTGACAGGATCAGATGTGCCCCCGGTCCCAGATATCTTATGCAGAGGTTGCCCAACATGCAACGTTGAGGTACCAGCCGGGACATCAGTCACGGGCGCATTTGTAGAATGCCCGGACTGCAACGTTCTACATCTACAGCATTTCAGTACCTTAAGAATAATACACTTCAAGCATCAACGAGACTCAGACTCTAGATTTCGTGGCAAATGAACCGTATGTCCCACTGGGGTCGGATCAGCGCACACCATGGAGGCCAGGATCATACCTCCCACTTGAGGCTGAATCTCATATTCTGGACCGGCCAGCACCAGTTTGGGTTCCCGCCGAGGACCGGAGGAAGGAATGCCCCAGGCAGCTGCCAACTCCCAGTATAGTAGGATACTACAAAATAATCAAAGTCAACAAAAGAGAATTTGAGTTCTATGAAGAGGTTCAGGGAAAGTTTAATAACATATTGGAGAGCTTGGAGCTATATACCAGGGTTTTCTCTAAAACTGATGAAAGAAACCTTCTGGACTGCATCTTCAATTTAAGAGACAGAGGTCGAGTGGGCCTTCTCTTGGAGAGAACGTATTCTATGCCGAAGAAATGGAGGCGGGGAAAGGGAAGAATCACTATCCAATGCGGCTGTTGCTACAATTTTACGAACGATAGATAGGGAAATCTGCCTGGGAATATTCTGGAGTCTCAGGTACGACTAAGTGGATCCGTTACCACCAATGATAAAATGGATGATCAAGAGAATGGTTAAGTGGAATATTCTACCCGCTACTTGCATTCCCAACAGTTGTATCATCAACATTTATGAAGAAGGTGACTGCATTCCCCCACACATTGACCATCATAACTTTGTGAGGCCTTTCTACACAGTCTCGTTCATGAGTAAGAGCAATATTCTGTTTGAAAAATAAATCGATATAGTCGGCCCTGGCGAATTCAGAGGGGCTGTGGAGATTCCTCTTCCATTTGGTTCAATACTTGTTCTCAAGGGCAACAGTGCAGACGTTGCCAAGCACTGCATTCCAGGAGTACGACACCGTAGGGTTTTTGTAACGTTCCGCAGAATGGATGATAGTAAAATACCATATGGATTCCAGCATGACCCAGAATTGGAGGAGCTGTTTCCTTACGAGCTATGAGAAGGTTGTACCTCTAATTGCATGCGAAGGGAACCCTTATCCTGTAACATGACTTAGAAGGTCTGCTTGATCAGGAGCTCAATATACCAAGCACAGAGGGTTCAATTGCTTTCTTTTAACAGCATGACATGTATTTGATATAATCAGTCTATGATGTACTCATATCTTGAGATATCAATGCATTTCAGCATGTATTACATGATGTACTCTCTTTGAGGCATTAGCCTATATTTGATATGTAGTATCTTTATTGAAGCAACATGATGTACCCTTTTTGAGGCATTAGCCTATGTTTGATCTGTCGCATCTTTATTGAAGCAAATTAATGGACATTTCTCTCAAATTGTGCCTTTTTGTCAATCGCCTTTTTGTGCGATGGATGAAAGCCGCGAACCATGCGATGGTTCAAAGTTGCAATGAACAAAGAACGAAACAACAAATCTTCGTCAACGTAACAAAACACAAGTGAAAGATGATCATAAATGAATAAATAACAAAACAAATTTCTTATCAACCAATTAAAATTAAAACTTTAAAAAATGCATTTTTGAAAAATTAATTATGATAAAACCAACAAGAAATTAAAATAAATCTGCTGAGTGGATACTTCTGTTTTTGGAATTTCCTACTCTTTGTGCGTGCAGCACAATCATCATTATCTACATTAACTCTCTGCACATCCTCACAGAATTTAACATTCTGCATAAAAACTCACAAAGCTTTACAAATCTCCTTCAACAAGATCAAGCTTTTTCACATGATACATTTTTATAAATTCAACGCTACTAGCTCCCTTTTTGAGAATCAATCCTACATTTCAATTCTCATTTTTGAATCAGTCCTACATTTCTGATTCTTCCGAATCAGTCCTAAATTCTGATTCTTCACATTTGAGGTTGGACCTTACATTTCGACACTTTAAATTGACCTACATTTCAATTCTCACTTCCGAATCAGTCCTAAATTCTGATTCTTCACATTTGTTACATTTCAATTCTCACTTCCGAATCAGTCCTAAATTCTGATTCTTCACATTTGAGGTCGGAACTTACATTCTTCAATTCTCATTTCTGAATCAGTCTTAAATTTCTGATTCATTACATTTGAGGTCGGTCCTTACATTCCGACGCTCCCTTTTTGAGAATCAATCCTACATTTCATTCTCATTTCCGAATCAGTCCTACATTTCTGATTCATTACATTCGAGGTCGGTCCTTACATTCTCTCATTTCTGAATCAGTCCTACATTTCTGATTCTTTACATTTGAGGTCGGACCTTACATTCCAACACTGGTCAGTCCTTACATTCTGACACCTTCTTTTGAGAATTGACCTACATTTCAATTCTCATTTTTGAGAATTGACCTACATTTCAATTCTCATTCCTGAATCAATCCTACATTTCAATTCTCATTTTTGAATCAGTCCTACATTTCTGATTCTTCCGAATCAGTCCTAAATTCTGATTCTTCACATTTGAGGTTGGACCTTACATTTCGACACTTTAAATTGACCTACATTTCAATTCTCACTTCCGAATCAGTCCTAAATTCTGATTCTTCACATTTGTTACATTTCAATTCTCACTTCCGAATCAGTCCTAAATTCTGATTCTTCACATTTGAGGTCGGAACTTACATTCTTCAATTCTCATTTCTGAATCAGTCTTAAATTTCTGATTCATTACATTTGAGGTCGGTCCTTACCATTTCCAAATCAGTCCTACATTTCTGATTCATTACATTTGAGGTCGGTCCTTACATTTCGACGCTCCCTTTTTGAGAATCAATCCTACATTTCATTCTCATTTCCGAATCAGTCCTACATTTCTGATTCATTACATTCGAGGTCGGTCCTTACATTCTTTCTCATTTCCATTTGAGGTCGGACCTTACATTCTGACACCTTCTTTCAAGAATTGACCTACATTTCAATTCTCATTTCTATCAGTCCTAAATTTCTGATTCTTTACATTTGAGGTCGGACCTTACATTCCGACACCTTCTTTAGCAGTCCTACATTTCTGATTCATTACATTTGAGGTCGGTCCTTACATTCCGACGCTTTCTTTTCTGAATTGACCTACATTACAATTCTCATTTTTGAATCAGTCCTACATTTCTGATTCATTACATTTGAGGTCGGTCCTTACATTCCGATGATTTTCTTTGAGAATTGACCTACATTTCAATTCTCATTTCTGAATCAGTCCTACATTTTTTATTCATTACATTTGAGGTCGGTCCTTACGTTCGACGCTTTCTTTTAAGAATTGACCTACTATTCAATTCTCATTTTTGAATCAGTCCTACATTTCTGATTCATTGCATTTGAGGTTGGTCCTTACATTCCGACACCCTCCTTTTTGAGAATTGACCTACATTTCAATTCTCATTTCCGAATCAGTCCTACATTTCTGATTCATTACCTTCGAGGTTTGTCCTTACACTCCGACTCTCTCTCTCTCTCTCTCTCTATCTCTCTTTGAATTGATATCTGAATTTTAATTCCTACCTTGAGGTCAGCACTTACATTCTGATTCCCATCCTTTAGAAATCTTTGAAATTTCATAACTCAAAGTCCACTCTCCAATCCCCAGCGAGAGTCCCTACTTCTCGACTTGATTAAGTACACACCTGCTAATTCCCTGGCTGAAACAAATCACACACACAACCCTACACATTCTTTCGGGTTTGTTGACTTAAGAGTTTGTATTGGTTTTTTTTTATCTCGTCGGTCAACNAAAAAAAAAAAAAAAAAAAAAAAAAAAAAAAAAAAAAAAAAAAAAAAAAAAAAAAACAATATGTAAAAGGGGCGGGGGGGGGGGGGGGGGGGGGGGGGGGGGGGGGGGTTGTACAAAACCACTTATATCTCAAGCTCTCCTTAGGAAGTTTAAGCCTTTTTTACAAAGTCATTTTTTACCTCAAATATAATAAATTTTATACACATATACTCTTATGCATAACAAATTAAATGTAATTTTCCTATATCTACAAACCTCAAGTCCTTAAGATGGCAGAGTTCTTCACGTTTTGACATGATGAGTAACTAGTTTACTATAAAAAGTTAACAAAAAAATAAACCAGAAAACTAAATATTTTGATCGCATCATGGTAAGGTTATATGTCTCTTAAAGCACTCTCTAAACAAAATTTTCACTCAATATAGAGTTTAGAGATAGGTTTACACAAGAGATGTAAGCAAACTTTATAGTGAAGCTCACTAAATAGACTTCATGCTTGCACCATAATTTTACAAAACCACTTATATCTCAAGCTCTCCTTAGAAAGTTTAAGCCTTTTTGACAAAGCCTTTTTCTACCTCAAATATAATAAATTTTATACACATATACTCTTATGCATAACAAATTAAATACAATTTTCCTATATCTACAAACCTCAAGTCCTTAAGATGGCAGAGTTCTTCAAGTTTTGACATGATGAGTAACTAATTTACTATAAAAAGTTAACAAAAAAATAAACCATAAAACTAAATATTTTGATCGCATCATGGTAAGGTTATATGTTTCTTAAAGCACTCTCTAAACAAAATTTTAAGCTCTCCTTAGGAAGTTTAAGTCTTTTTGACAAAGTCCTTTTTTACCTCAAATACAATAAATTTTATACACATATACTCTTATGCAAAACAAATTAAATGCAATTTTTCTATATCTAGAAACCTCAAGTACTTAAGACGGCAGAGTTCTTCAAGTTTTTATATGATGAGTAACTAGTTTACTATAAAAAGGTAACACAAAAATAAACCAGAAAACTAAATATTTTGATCGCATCATGGTAAGGTTATATGTTTCTTAAAGCACTCTCTAGATAAAATTTTCACTCAATATAGAGTTTAGAGATAGGTTTACGCAAGGGATGTAAGCAAACTTTATAGTGGAGCTCACTAATTAGACTTCATGCTTGCACCATAATTTTGTAAGAATTAAACTAGATGTCCAAAGCCATTATAAGAAAATAAATCTATCATTAGAAAAAATTCACTANATGTCCAAGCCATTATAAGAAAATAAATCTATCATTAGAAGAAATTCACTATCCTCAAAATTTTTGAACCAACTCAAAGGCTTGTAGAGACAAGTCCATCACAAAGAATTCCTTCATAGATGTCCAAAAACTTTGACCAAATCAGATCATTTTTATATTCACTCTAATACCAACTATGATGGAGGTGGGTGGCCCTTTTTATGATATAAATTACTAAAGNCAAGTCCATCACAAAGAATTCCTTCATAGATGTCCAAAAACTTTGACCAAATCAGATCATTTTTAGATTCACTCTAATACCAAATATGATGGAGGTGGGTGGCCTTTTTTATGATATAAAGTACTAAACTTTACTATTTATGCTTGGTTTTAGGTCTAAATATGTGATGTGGAGGTTTTGGTGGAATATTAAAAGATTTATGAGAGGATAGTAACTAAAATACCAAGACTAGTTGGGATTAGGCTAGTTTAGGCTGATTTGAAATATCTCTTTTAGATTGGATAATGTCTAAAAAAAATTATTAGATGTTAGATTAGGATGTGTACTTATGATCTAGAGAAGACGGGTGGTTTTTGTCGGGTTTACAATGGTGTTGAGGGTTAGAGAATAATACTAGACTTTATTATAATCTAGTTTGGTCGATAGGGGTTTATAATAATTGNTTTAGATTGGATAATGTCTAAAAAAAATTATTAGATGTTAGATTAGGATGTGTACTTATGATCTAGAGAAGATGGGTGGTTTTGGACAGGTTTACAATGGTGTTGAGGGTTAGAGAATAATACTAGACTTATTATAATCTAGTTTGGTCGATAGGGGTTTATAATAACTGTGAGGCTTTGATTGTTAGTTTGTTAATATTATAAGAAGTTTAAGATATGGATAAAAAGTGGTGAATAATTTAAGAGTAAGTGTTATGGAGGATTAATGAATAACAAAAGAAAAATAAAGATAAATACATAATCTTACCAAAGAAAATGCAATACTTGAAGTCGCGAAGCACCAAGCAACAATAGAGAAAATCCTCACTCAAATATTTCATTTAATAACTAATCAAAAATATTATATATTAGTCATATTTATAAGGATTAAAATGATAAAAAAGACGATAAAAGGTGGATAAATTTTTGAATGGTGGAATGTGGCCATTAATGAAGGAAGGAACAATCCACCTTTCTAATTTAATATTTTTTTATGACCAATCATAAAAACCTTAAGGTTTGAAAATTAAAATATTCTAAAAACTAAAGTTGAAATTTAAATAATAAAATAAAATTTAAGTATTTCTTCTTGATATGGCTCTTGTGATCGGCCTTTAATGGGCTCTTATTTCGGCACTTTCTTAGGCTCTTGCTTGGGCACTTGTAAGTAGACCTTTGACTTTATTTAGATGATATGGTACATAAAATTAGTTTGTATACTAGTACAAACCCTCCGAATAAGCATTCATAAGAACCACCAACATGCTCACATTCATGTTAAGGCTGATATGAACAAGAATAAGATTAAATAATTTTATGATATCAATTAACTTTGAACACAATGGGAATCACAAACTAAAACTAAATTGCTCAAGAAAAACATGTTCTTATGTTCTTATACTCTATTCAGATTTTCCTCTCTCCTTGCAATTCTTAAGATCACAACATTATCAAAACACTCTTTGATTGGGCTCAAGCCAGATATCTCTTTGACATAAAAGATGTTTCTCTTCTTTCTAAACTGGATGCCATATCAAGAGCTAAAAATAAGATTAACAATAAGTTCTCTTTCCTTTTACCTGATCTCTCTCTCCCTCAAAGGATATAAATCACATGACTCNGATTAATGAATAACAAAAGAAAAATAAAGATAAATACATAATCTTACCAAAGAAAATGCAATACTTGAAGTCACCAAGCACCAAACAAAAATAGAGAAAATCCTCACTCAAATATTTCATTTAATAACTGATCAAAAATATTATATATCAGTCATATTTATAGGGATTAAAATGATAAAAAAAAGTCGATAAAAGGTGGATTAATTTTTGAATGGTGGAATGTGGTCATTAATGAAGGAAGAAACAATCCACCTTTCTAATTTAATATTTTTTTATGACCAGTCGAAAATTAAAATATTCTAAAAACTAAAATTTAAATTTAAATAATAAAATAAAATTTAAGTATTTCTTCTTGATATGGCTCTTGTGATCGGCCTTTAATGGGCTCTTATTTCGCCACTTTCTTGGGCTCTTGCTTGGGCACTTCTAAGTAGACATTTGACTTCATTTAGATGATATGCTACATAAAATAAGTTTGTATGCTAGTATGAACCCTCCGAAATAAGCATACATAAGAATCACCAACATGCTCACATTCATGTTAAGGCTGATATGAATAAGAATAAGATTGAATAATTTTGGAATATCAATTAACTTTGAACATAATGGGAATCACAAACTAAAACTAAATTGCTCAAGAAAAAAACATGTTCTTATGTTCTTATACTCTATTCAGATTTTCCTCTCTCCTTGCAATTCTTAAGGTCACAACATTATCAAAACACTCTTTGATTGGGCTCAAGCTACTTGCTCTTCACTTGCTTGTGAGCCCCTTTGATATCTCGCTGACATAAAATATGTTGCTCTTCTTTCTAAATTGGATGACATATCGAGAGCTAAGAAGAAGATTAACAATAAGTTCTCTTTCCTTTTACCTGATCTCTCTCCCCCTCAAAGGATATAAATCACATGATTCTTTTCAAAAAGAAGTCCAATAGGTGCATACCTCAAACAAAATTATAAATTATGAGATATGAAGGAGAAAACGATAAGCAATATATTAGCAAGAAAAGAGAATGTTTTAAAAATATTGATTACTATTTGTGAATATAAGCACAAAATTCACAAAGTCTCTATATAAAGATAGCTTGATACATAATCAACCATAGAATCTATACAAATAATTTTTTTTAATACATTTCATATTAATGATTTATGAGTAGATAAAGCATCAAAGCACCATTTGACCTCTGGCCATGAAGTTGTCAGGAATGCTTAGCTCCAAACACAATCTGAGATACGTTAGCATAACATCAGTAGCTTTCATCCTTTGATGATGCACATCACTATCCATTTTGAGCTCATTTTAATACACTAGCTCAACATCCATGGCTTCCATCTGCCACCAAAATTTCAAACTCTTTTCTCTGCTCCTCGAATCTCTGATCAGTTGTCAGCCCTTCTGCCTCTTAATTAGAAATACACCCTCATGCGTCCAACGGACTATTCTACAGCATCACAACACGATCAGTCAACCTATCTCTATCTTCCGAGTTAGAGAAAAAGTTGATTATGTGATTGGGGACTAGTGGAATCTCTTTGACAAGAAAAAGTCCCCTCAGTAACTGGTTCTAATATCCCTCCAATAAATGGAAAACCTCTAGAGGTGATGATTAGCAGAAAGATCCCAAACTCTGTGTTTTCTAGTCTCAGGCCTTCCTTGGCCTAGTTCATTAATATCTCTAAAAGCAAAAAGCTATCATATTTAGCTAGGAAAAAAGTGTCATATTGACAATATTGTGTAATGTTACTTTTTGTAAAAGGAGATATCATCAATTCAACTTAACTCTTTTGCCCTCGACAAAAGGTTTCTTGAGAGGGAACCTCCCTAACTTCAAGAGAGCCTCATGTGCTTCTCCTAGACGGGGTTGTTAATCCTTAGTCTCACCTATACCACTACCACCACAAGTTACAAAAGGGGCATCATTTGAAACTTGTAAATCAAAGATTCATGAATACAAATTAAAGGATACTCAACAACAAGGTAACGACTTATAAGAGCCAAAATAGAAGGTTCCCCCTGCTCCTCAGGCATGATGGAAAGTTGTCCCTCTATCGGATCATTCAAATCGAGAAAAGTCTTCTCTGAAAAATAAGATTTTGACAAAGAAAATTATACCTCTTTCGTTGAACTTTCCCTTCACTGTATATCTTCAGATAAGCCTAAGGAGATTACAGGTTTCTTCAACATTCCAAAGGGAGATTTCTCATCATGAACTTCATTTTTTCATGTCACTATAAGAAACTTGAAGTATCACACCTAATGTTATAATCAATGTTATTTATAACATTTAACTTATTTTTTGTGATTTTCCTTTGAGTAGTTCAAATGAGGTAGCAAAATAGTATCCACACGTGGGACCTGTTCAGATTCACCTTCACTTAACATTATTGCTCAAGCAAAATCAAGGATCAAAATAAAAAAGATCCCGACAGGCAAAATGTAAATTTCAAATCAACCTTCTCAAGCAGGGGGGTCAAGGTGCCTAAGGAAAAAGTTGACCTACCTCGCTAACACAAATTTAGAGACTTCTCTCTACAAGGGAAGCATGATGTGCACCTAGGTGAAGTCCAGTCCCGGTGTATTGATGAGAAAAAATGAATCTAATTCCTTGTATAATCAACCAATGAGCACCCTAAGTGAAAAGGGTTGATCCCCAAGATATGTTGCATTCTTACCTTGAAAGATCTCTGAAGAAGGTCAATCAAGCAACTAAAAAATTTTCAATCTCCCTTTCTTCTCATGAAATTCCCTTTGAAGAGTCGAGAAAATTGAAAAACTGAATGTATCCACAAATATGACTATACAAAAACTTTTTTACTTATATTTACTTAATAAAACCTACATGTCAAATTGGTTGAATCGAACCAATCTACCAAAGTGGTTGAATCGAGTCTACCTAACGAAGTGTCTGAATCAAATCCGCCTGCTGAAATGGTTGAATTGAGCTCACCTATCGAAGTGGTTATATTTACTCCTCTCAAAAGGACGACATAACCCACTTGTATGAGAGCAACTATCGGAGAAAACTGTCATAACTAGTAATGATATCTATCAATCTATTATTAAAGGTGTTGTCCGACATTTGAGACTCGATTTTTCACTTAAACAACAAAGATGAGCATTGTACCAACTTTGCCTGACGCCCATATTGCGGTCTTTTCATCAGAACGTCAAAAAATGGTGTCGTACAGTACAAGTTGTATCTTGTTTATTATTTATATATCATTTTTTTTCTTGTGTATAAAAAGAAAGCAAAAAGGAGATAGAGGATTCTCTCTCTAACTTTTTGCCTACTAAAGGGAATTTCTCTCTCTCTCTCTCTCTATAAAATCTTATAAATTAGAGAACCTTATATGAGCCAGACTTTTCCGGTTCACCGAAGATAAGAATTTAACATACCACACTCTTTCTCTTATTTTCTTCTCTTCCATACAAGGTTTTTACCAAGTTTTATGCACTCATGAACAATACAAGATCATTTTCTCTCAAAAGAATTCAACAATGTATAAATATGAAAGTTCATGATGAGATATGTAAATACATAATAATTGCGTGCGACTATGTAAATTTCCGTTATAATCATAAGAGTGTTGGATATGCACATCTTTTTTATGTATTTTTTTATTATTAAATAGTCATTTTTTTAATAATGAAAAATATAAAATTTAATTAATTTTATTAATTAAGGCTTAATTTGAGTTTTCTCACCTAAAAAAGCAAATCTCAAACATTAATATTTTAATTTACTTAATATTTTTTAGAAATTTTATTTCATAAGTGATAATTATTAAAATATTGAATATCTTTCAAAATTGCCTTTAATATTTGTAAATATCAATTTTCAATTATTAAACTATAAATTTATTCATTTTAACTCTAAATTTATTGAAAATGATGTTCCAATAGTATCAAAAAACAATCTTAAATTTTCTTTTATATATTTGATTAAAATATTTATTTAATTGGTTGATTTTTTTTATAGTTCATCAAATCTTATTTATAGATGATAATCAATTATTGTCTTGTTTAATACATCCTACTCCTTAGGTATTAAATACCCATAATACCCCTATATATTAGTTTTTTAAGCAATCATGGCCCACCGGTGGATATTTGTTTAGCAGCATAGTGAAGTGAAGTCCACGAGTTCGAGCATGTTATGCCCCTGAACTTGACTTTTATTACATATGCTACCCTCTGAGGCTCATCATTTCAAATACGGTTGACCGCAGAAGAATGTTCGTGTAGCGTTTATTCAATAGAATATTTACATACAAATCAATAGAGCCATCAGAAAAGTTAGTTGATCATGAACAACAGCTCATGTTCAGCTCATTATGTAGTTCGTGTTCGGCTCGTTCGTTGAATAAATGAGTCAACGAGCGTAACTCGAACAAGTTTTTAAAGCTTGAATTGTAAACGAGCTAAACACAAACAACTCTTTGTTCACTTGTGTTCGACTCATTTTAGCTCGAAATAAAAAATATATATATAATTATTTATATAATAATATATTACATATATTATTTATATATTATATATATTTATATCTAAGTTTAAATTATAACAGCTCATGTAGTAATGTGATTAATATCTTTTTTTGTATACATTTGGTTCAGGTTCGAATACCACACTTTACATCAATTTTGTTCAAATTAATTTTTACAAGCTAATTTCGAGCCGAATACGAACACAAATATTTAAATCGAGCAGAACACAAACACATTGTTCACAAACCAATTTCGAACACGAGCCGATTTTTAATGCGAGCTATTTCGAATGAGCCGAGCCCTAGCCGAAAGCTCAGGCTCGTTTACAGCCCTACAAATCACTACATTCTTATCTATTTATATATCTAATACCTAATTTTACATTTTCTTAAATTGAAAATGTAATATTTTCATGTGATATAAATGATTTAAATAGTATAAATATAAAAAATAAATTTAGACGTCAGATGTGTAAATACATAAAAAATGAAAGTTATCATTTTTAGTGTAATTATATAAAAAACCTCCAATGCTTATGTATTTACCTATCTCATTCCCAAATTTTTTATTTTACATTTAAAACACCCTAGTTATGAAAATAGTGCAATTCACCTATTGATACGTCTTTTTTAACATAAAAAAAATATGCTGAATTTCTAAAAATTAAAAATTGAGTCTGAAATAAGTAAAATAGATAAAAAGTAAATGCTATATATATAAATTTTCATAATTTATATTTTAAGAAAATATAGCCCCGAAGAAAAATGATAGACGAGCAACAGAGCGCGAGGGATTTGGCGTCGAATTGGGCGACGAAAGAGTAATGCACGTAATAATCCATCGCTCGAACGCCTGCCTCGAGGTTAGATCCACGACCTGCTTTCCGCCTAAACAAGATCCCGCCGTGCACGGGAAGCTGAACCAAACAGCGAAGATTCACGGTCCTTTATCCTGCTGAGTCAAAACAGCCCGCCAAACAGACCCTCAGTGATGTTAGCATGCCAGTTGAGGTTAGAAATTTAAAAATAACGCTGGAGATAGGGGTGTAAACGAACCAAACACGAACGAACAGAACTTGTGTTCGTGTTCGGTTCGTTTGAAATTTAGTTTGTTTGAAATAGGCTCGTGTTTGAAATTGTTCGTGAAGTCACTGTTCGTGTTCGTTTCCTAACGAACGAGCCGAACACAAGCTGTTCGCGAACAACAAGCCAGTTTGACATCCCTAATATTAATATATATAAATTAATTATATAACTTATATTATATAAATATATAATATATATATCAGTATATTACTAATATAGTATATTAATATACTATTATTATTATTTTACTATATATTATAATTTATAAAATTTAATTTTTTGAATATCATAAATTTTTTATATATAATTATTTTAAATTATTTTATATTTCGAACAATTACGATTCGAACACGAACGAACGCATCACTGTTCGTGTTTGGTTCATTTAACTAACCGAACGAAAAAAATTTGTTCATGTTCGTCTCGTCTACTTATCGAACAAATCGAACACAAACTCATTGACGAACCGAACACAAACTGTTCACGAACAACGAGCTTTTTTGACAGCCCTAACTGGAGAGTAACAAGGGTGTGAATAATTTGACTACGGTAACATTACCGAATGACAGTTGTTCTGCTGGTTGTGAGTCAGTGCGGCAGTCAAGAGAGATTCGGCGGTAACCAATTAGGTCCTCCAGCGCCAGCATTGGATACTTCTAAAGCGTTTAACGTGAGGTATCTTGACTCCATCTTTATTTTGTGGAGGATCAGATAAAGTATTAGGTATTAATTATATGATCTTACTATATGGTGACGTGGGTGAATTGCACACGTGAGTAGAGCTTAACAAAGAGTTTCAGTTTGAAAGCGAACAACACATGATTTTTTGTGCTCTTGTGCGACGTTAAAATCTGGATTGCTTTTTGTCTGGTGATGCACATGAACAGAATGATGGATGTGCAAGATGTTTTGATAATGATTAACGTGTTCATAAGAGTCAGTTACCCGTGTATATGAGTCAATACTTGGGGGCTTGAAACACATTAGGATGGGGTGTTGAGAACGACCTCAATCAAGGGTGAAGATTCATGGAGATTATAACGAGCGGAAAAACAATCTCTGTCCGTGGAGGGAACTCTTCTCGAACCAGACAACATAGCTCATCATCGATTATAATATTAGAAGCAACAATATGAAGCGGTTGGGTCAGGTTTCCTGCAAGTTTTGAAAGGTTATCAGCTCGTTTAACTGCATGTGATGGATGAGTGAGACTTGCAGTATCGATGAGGTTGGTGATCGGGCCTAATGGAGCAAGAGTCTCATTGCGAGTATGTTCAAACATGATATTTCATTTTGATCGTTGACTTTATGGTAACCATGCTCGATATAATTATACGAGCATCGATTGCCAAGCCTCATGTAGGAGCTGAATAATCTCAATTTGAGACTCCTCCATCCCAGTCTTCCAAAGAGGGGATCGAGGCACCTTCGCCGGCAAGATAATATTTTTCAAGGTGAGAAGAGGTAGAGGCTTGGCATCTCCGGTCCGTGGCCGTCCCCTAGAATGGTGGGTGTTATAACAGATGCTCTGTTGTTACGAGTATTGCCCCTGGTGACCAATTAGCAAGTGTTGCAAGTACTTTGATTGTGGGATTTTCCATCCCATAGATGACACCAAACTGTTGTGTACTGGATTATTCGTGATGGCAGAGTGATTATTTAACATCTTAAAATTGTATAAAATCCAACACAAATACGTAATAAAAATAATAGGTAGAGACACCAAAAAATTTTATGTGGAGAAACCAAATAGGGAAAAATCATAGGGTGTAGCCCAATCAAATGATCCATTATATGTGAGTACAAGTATAGACCCTTGTCCCACATATAGGAAAGACTTATAAAGTCCCTCCAAGTACATTGTCAGTGTGCAGAAGAGTCTATCGCACAATGGACGAGAGTAGTTGCTATTGGGATTTATCACCAAAAGTTGGGTTCATCGTCATTGAGGTACATTATCGCAAAATATTCAAGACATTGTGTTGCTCTGTAATGTGCTTCTTTACTTAACAACTTATGTCATTACTCCACACGGTTCACCGATGGAAACGAGCAGGAGGCGGCCGACAATGATCGATGAAAATCAGAGAGTGGCGGTGGTCGACGTTTGTCATTAGCTACGAGAGTGACCGTCGAATCTTTACTCCATAACAACTCTGGAAATTGGCTCCTTCTTTTACTTATCGAGGTTTAGGTCTAGCTCTTTCTTCATCTTTCACAACAAGATTAAAGCTCTATTTATAGAGTTTGGGAGTGGCATCCCTTATAAATAAGACAAGAATTTGAATCATTTTATCAGACGACCCATAATGAATCCTTTGATTAGATGACATTTTTGGGACATTCATGCATCTTAATGATGTCATAATTGAGAGATGTTGGACTTGTTTGATTCGTCTTACCAAGACGTTCGATTTGACTATAAACTTATCAAATTTATAACACATTTGATCCTCCAATTAACTACTAAAAGCTTTCAAAAGTGATTTAATGGTTTGATCTAAACTCAATTTGACTCGAATGATGCCAACTTTAATGTCATTGAGTTCGTCTTGTTGAACCGGTTAGTTTGAATACAATTTTGTTGAAATCAAAGTTTCACTTCTTTTCTAACAGAGTGAAATGACGAAGGCGTTAGAGGCATAACAGAGTGCGTGATACGTAAAATTGAAATTTGGTGTGAGTGATAAATAATTTACGGCGTTCGGAATGCATGGTATGTAAGATCCCCAAATTAAAAGAGTGATATTTTTTATGTGATATGCAACATTTGAATGGTATAATTGTAAAAGGTAAAATTGAAGTGTTAAAACATCTAAATACATAACAGAGTAGCATGTAAATGCCCCTTTCCTTTCTGATTATTTTTCCATACTTAGCAATAATTTATGCCACTTGAAGGAGTAGCTGAGACTATAACTCGCAAGGTTTTATACCCAAACCTATTAGTGACCGATTTAACAAATTCCAGTTATGCAATGCGTACTTCTAGTACAGGCATTAATAGTGATTTTTACTTAATAATTGAATTAAAAAACTAATTTTACCCTTTTTATTCAGCTGAATATAGCATGTTAATTCACTTTTATTAAATAAATTCCATTTATTATTGATTAAATTGAAATCAAACACTCACTACGTTATTGTTAGATAAGATATGAAGCACAAAGATAGCCGTAACGAGCAGAATAGGAGCAAGCCCAAGCTCAGCTCTTGTTCGGCTCGTTTATATTTCGAGCTCAAAAAGTATTTGTGATCGGCTCGTTTGTTAGCAAGCCGAACACGAGTTGTTCACGAACAAAGAGTTGTTTTGACAACCCTAATCAGATAGCCATAAAATGTTAAGAGTTGGGGCAAAATTTAAAAATTATTAGTTATATTAAAACATCATTTCAATTTATTTTGATAATTTTATATTATTTTTTAATTAATACTTTTAATTGATTATAACTCTTTGTAGCCTTGTAGTTAACAAAATTTTTTAAAAATACTACTCATAAATATATATAATTAATGAATAGTATTTCGAGCCAAAACGAGCCAAATACGAAAGNTAGTTTGCTTAGCGAGCCGAACACAAGTTGTTCACGAACAAAGAATTGTTTTGACAATCCTAATCAGATAACCATAAGATGTTAAGAGTTAGGGTAAGATTTAAAAATTATTAGTTATATTAAAACATCATTTCAATCTATTTTGATAATTTTATATTATTTTTTAATTAATACTTTTAATTGATTATAACTTTGTAGCCTTGTAGTTAACTAATTCTTTTAAAAATACTACTCATAAATATATATAATTAATGAGTAATATTTCAAGCCAAAACGAGCCAAATACGAAAGGACAAATGTTTATTCGTGTTCAACTCGTCAACTTAGCAAACGAGCCGAACAACAAGAGTTGTTCGCGAACAACGAGCCATTTTAACAGCCCTACACAAAGATATATAAAACAATCCAGAACGAAATAATTAATAATTAAAGGTACAAAACTTCCTGTGATGGTCTCCATGAAATTCTACTCAATATATAAGACATTGCTCTCACTCACACAAAAAAAAAAAATTTTTCTAATCATTGGCAAGATAAAATCATTTATCTTACAAAAAATATTATATACATACCACACATTTCTTATATATTTACAAATCTAACACGTAATCTTTCATATTTACACAAATATCACTCAAAAATTTTTAAAGTGAATGCACCTTTTCATACATAAATTTTTAATATCAAATTGTTATAAATATAAATACAAAACTTAATATATTAGCAATGTACATACATAGGAAACAGTGCCATATACATGTAAATTTCTCAATTTATTCCCCATAAACTTTATGATCATTGTCTCACAAAATAAGGAGAGAAGTCAGGAAATAATAACCAAATTTTGAGAAAGTGTCCTGAATTCTAAACTAAACTTAGACAAATATAACGTGAGCTAAAATTTCACAAAAATTATATTCTATTAACATCCTTGGATGCCTTCCAGCCCTAGCTTTTGTCACATGGGCATCATTTATTACTGTTACAGTCAAAAAGATTGCTGCCGCAGAAGCCCCTAATTCATAAGCAGGAGTCAGGAGTCAGGCGTCAGAATTGGTCTACCTAAACTCCCCCACTCTCAATGTGCCATAAACTGCCAAGCTGTTTCTAGCTATATTAATTTCTTTTGGAATATAGCTACTAATTATTAAAATATTTCACTCATCATTTACCACCCAAATCTTTCATATCACATAAAAAATACAATTATTTTCACTTCTAAAAACTGAAATACACCTTTTAATGTATAAGTAAGGTCACATATATATAAAAATTGAAGTCTTAAGTGTTAGTGTTGTGAGATATGTACTTCTTGACATAGAAATGAGACGCAAAGAACACAAACAAACACAGATCGTTTACGTGGTTCGATCCAACTGGATCTACGTCCACGGAAGAGAATCAATCAAATAGTTCACTAAGACAAAAGAAATGGAGAATACATAACTTATACATAGAGATGATCCATCATCTTCCTTCTGTGGCCTCCCTCTCAAGCGACACTTTGATACAAGGTCTCAAGATGCTCTCCTCCTCTCTAACTCTCTAGCTATTCTCTCCTCCTTTGTTGTAGCTTTAGATCTCTTCCCTTTGCTCCTCCTTCGTGATATCTTAAGATCTCTTCTCTTTGCTCTTTCGTGATAACTTAAGATCTCTTCCCTTTGCTCCTCATTCGTGATAGCTTAAGATCTCTTCCCTTGCTCTCCTAAGCTCACACACCCTCTCTATTTATAGAAGCAAGAGAGTGATAGGTGGGAGGTAGGTGAGCGGTAGGTGAGATGTGGTAGGTGAACGGTACCACATTACAAAAGTGCTAGCAAGAGAGTGGTAGGTGGGAGGTAGGTGAGCGGTAGGTGACATGTGGTAGGTGAGCGGTATCACATTACAAAAGTGTCCTTTTACCTTAGTTCAATAATTTGTGGTCAAAATAACAATTCTCCACCTTGACCCTCAATTGAGAAACTTCGAAGTAAAGATTCTCTCCACCTGGCCCCTGAGGCGCCTTCAGCCCTTGCTTGAGTTTGCTAAGTCCAAATAGTACATGGACTTAGCAATCACGGTTCTTCCGATAAGAGAGTACAACCCCTTTTTTCCTGACTCCTTGTATGACGACACGAGGGCCTTTAGTTACTTTGATGCAGTCATTCTCTGTCTTGAATGAGCATCCGCTTGACTCCAACGTACCTAAAGAAATCAGATTTCTTTTGAGTTCTGGTAAGTACCTGACATTTTTCAGTACTCGCTCAACTCCATCAAACATCCTTATCCTGATTGATCCACTTCCAACAACCCTGTGGGTTTTATTGTCTCCCAGTAGAAAAGACCCATCATTTACTTGTTGCAGTGTCTCGAACCAGTCTTTCTGAGGACACATGTGGAAAGAACACCATGAGTCGAGGATCCACTCCTTACTGGATTTAGATTCTGTGATCACCAGGGCCTCAGCAGAATTGTAGTCATCAGAGGCTACGCTTGCTTCTCCTGATTCTTATGACTTTTCTTGGTACTTATTCTACCTGTTTGGACAGTTCCTCTTGAAATGACAGTCCTTGTGACAATGATAGCACTTGAAAGATCCCTTTGATGACTGATTCCCGCCATCCTTGCTTGACCTTGATATGTACTGACCATTTCTTGTATCTTTCCTGTTCGATCTTCCTCTGACAATAAGACTACCTCTATTGACTTCCTTGTCCCTGTCATGCTTCCTCTGAAGTTCTTTTACTCTAATTAGAGATTGAACCTCTTCCAGAATAATAGTTTGCACCCTTCTGTAGAGTATCGCATCATTGAAATGCTCGTAGCTCTTAGAAATATAGTTTAGCAACAGCAGTGTCTTGTCCTCATCGTCCATCTTGACGTCGATATTCTCGAGGTCATCGATGATCTTGTTGAAATCGTCGATCTGCTCTGAGACAGATTTGTCTTCATGCATTTTAAAGAAGTATAGACGCTGCTTCAGAAAGAGTCTATTACCAAAGACTTTGTCAGGTAGAGTACCTCGAGTTTGGCCCAAAGTGCTTGAGTCGTTGTCTCCCTCGACACCTCCCTCAGAACTTTATCGCCCAGGCTCAAGATTATCAAACTCTGAGCCTTGTCCAACATGCCGATCTTCTCCTTCTCGGTCATGTCGACCGGCAATGTCGTCGACCCTTGCAAGGCTTCTGCAACACCCTGCTGAACCAATAGAGCTCTCATCTTTACTCTCCATAGGCCGAAGTCGTTCTTCCCATTGAATTTCTCAATGTCAAATTTGACGGAACTCATTGTAGTGGCTAAGATTTCTTCCAATAAATTCTACCTGCTGCCCTTCCAAGAACTAGGCTTCTCCCTGTGAACTCCACTGCCTTCGCCAACCGAACAGAGAGCTCTGATCCCTTCTGGCAGAGATCACACCTGTTCACCGGAGAAAACTTCCTGTTTTGTGCTCGCGCCTCCTTCTCGCAGGCACTCCTCTGCGTCAAGCGAAACAAATCAGGAATTCCTCCTCTGCCTCTCACACGAGAATAACTGTCTCTCCAGAGTCGTCGCGCCTCGCCAAACTGCTCAGGTCTTCCTGCTTCGCAAAATCCCGAACAGGGAACTCCCCGAACCCTTCTCTGCGCGATCTCCACCTCTTCCCTCTGGCCGAGCTGCTCGCAAGACCGAACTCCTGCTCTGAAATCCTCTGCCGGCAGCCCTGTCGCAAATTTTCAGCCCTTGCTCGCGGACTGTTCCTTTCCGTCTCGCCAAACCGCACAACCTGCGGTGCGAATCCAGTCGATCAAAGCTTCCACTGCTCACCGAATCTGTCGCGATTCGGCTGACTGCGACGCGATTCGTTTGCTCCTCTATTCGTGAATACCGAACTCCTCTTCTTCGTCGCTGGCCGTGAACACTTTTACACTGACACTCTCTAGCCAAGAAGTATGGATCTTCCCACAGACGGCGCCAATTTTGTGAATAGCCAAGAAGTATGACTCTTCCCACAGACGGCGTCAATTGTTGTGAGATATGTACTTCCTGGTGAAGTATGGATCTTCCCACAGACGGCGCCAATTGTTGTGCGATATGTACTTCCTGGCATAAAATTGAGACGCAAAGAACACAAGCAAACACAGATCGTTTACGTGGTTCGATCCAACTGGATCTACGTCCATGGGAGGGAATCAATCAAATATTTCACTAAGGCAAAAGAAATGGAGAATACATAGCTTATACATAGAGATGAACCCTCATCTTCCTTCTATGGCCTCCCTCTCAAGCGACACATTGATACAAGGCCTCAAGATGCTCTCCTCCTCTCTAACTCTCTAGCTATTCTCTCCTCCTTTGTTGTAGCTTTAAATCTCTTCCCTTTGCTCCTCCTTCGTGATAGCTTAAGATCTCTCTTTCTCCTAAGCCTCACACCCTCTCTATTTATAGAAGCAAGAGAGTGGTAGGTGGGAGGTAGGTGAGCGGTAACACATTACAAAAGTGTTATTTTACCTTAGTTCAATAATTGAGGGTCAAAATAACAGTTAGATATGTAAATACATAGGGATTGAGTGGTTTGTATGTAAATCTTCTACCAAAAAAGTGCCGAAATTGAATGTACTTGTGGGTGTGACCATGTGAAAAATTAAAATGTTGAGCTGAATGTGTGAAAAAACATGAATGATTATATTAAAAGGACTGTGAGAGTAATATATCAAAGAAAACTGATGAAAAACAAAAATTTACTGGTTTGAATATACACGATAAAGGAAAATAATGCATCACAAAATGAGTTCATAAGATCAAGTACCAAAGAATAGAAAGGAAAAAACAGTGCACAGATAAAGATGAGTTGATAAAACTAGCTTCAAAAACGTATGAACTAAAAATGTATACCAAAAATATTACAGCACAAAATAAATTCAATACTTCATACAATATTGAATATAAATGAAAGAAAAATGAGAAATCATAAAGCCAAAGCCAAAGCCAAATATTGGATATAAAGTTGAAGATAATCATGATGATCGGGTGAGTTTGGGGCAGCTTGTGCTAATTCAGATAAGCAACTTATCCTGAAACGCGGCCCGCAGGTGGCCCGCGGGGTTCGACCTACGACGTGCATTTAGTGTAAAAACCCAACCGCATTTTCGAATAAGCTGTCAAAACGTGTTTTCCAAACGGTAAGTCGGCGTTTTCAAAATGTCGCCCACATTTATAAGCTGCCCCAAACAGGGATAGTGAGAAGCATTGCTATCAATAATGGGAGGATTAATGTCTCCACTCTAAATCCCTCAAACATCCACAAACTAGCCATAAATAAAAAGGGCATTTACATACATAACCAACAATTCTTATGAATTTACACATCTCACATCTAAATTTTTATATTTACACATCACTCAAATATTTAATATTACATTAAAAAAAGTAGTATTATTGCCACTTATTAGAAAGTAAAATACATATTTTCATGCCGTCAAGCATAAGTTTAAAACACCGTGTTAGAGATGTAAATATGACATTTTAGGTGTGAGAGATGTAAATATGAAATTTTAGGTGTGAGATATGTAAAAACATAAAAATTGTGTACTAGTATGTAAATTTCCCAAATAGAAAATGACCTTCATTCTCAATTCTCTTCACAACATGAGGTGCATAGTGAATTAAAAGTTCAGTTGTGTCACCTTACATTTCCATCAGCACATGTCCGCATATCTAAGATACATTGAAAAGACAATTCATAAAGACAAGCTGAACCCATAAAAACACCTGCAAGCACTGATTAAAGCCCCTTTCTTTAACTTTAATACTGGAGTTAATAGCTAAAAAAAAAAGCATACGAATGTCTTTCTTCAAATTTATAGAAAAAGTAGCAGCAGCAACCACAAGTGGTCCATACCAGCCACAACTTCACCAGTAAAAATATTTCTTACTGCAAAGGGCACCAAATACAACAATTTTTAATCAGCAGCGAAAAAAAAAGTCATAGAAAATGACTAATCATTTATAAGAGAAGCCACTTCATGCAGAAATAAATAGACAGTTCCATTATTCGAAGGAGTACAGAGTGGCAAGAATCTTATTTTCTGCAACAGATCAGCAATGGATTGCAACACTTCTAATGTAAGCAGATTTACTGCTTATATTTTGCCTTTTGGTAACAGCCGGTGAATACATAAATGTTTTATTTTGCTACTCGACGAAATTTAAGCAGCATTTAAAGAAACTGAAAAATGGGACAATCCGAATCTGGATGTCAGCCTTTTGAGTGAAGATATATTGTAAGGGAAGGTTTGGAGGGCATAGGGAAGAACAGTTAATGGAGAGGAAATTAATGCACCTAATGATTCTCGTTCCTCATTAGGAAGTTAAATTTCTGTTCATGTAATAGGATATTATGCTACGTGCATATTTTTGGAATTTCTCCCCCAATTTTCGATTCACGGTTCTAGGAATCTCAATATGAAGCTTGAAGAACTTGGAAAATCATTCCAGCTGCTAAAAGTTAGTAGATTGAAACGTAACTTGCTTTGAACTTTAGGTGATGCAAGATGTTTTAGGCTCTCTGATTTTTTAACGCAAATATAAAATAAGATAAAGGAAACAGAAAAGGCCAAAGTTCTCAGTACACCAAATCTTAAGGCAAAAAATTGTATCTTTAGCAGAAAACAGAAAATCATTAAAAAAAAATTGTACCGAATGATAATTTAAAGATCATCCAAATCTGAAATCAAACAAGAGATCTACGAACAAGGCAGCAAACTAGGCATGATAAAAACTTAAATACCAAAAAGCAAAACCATATGATAGCGGAAATGACCAAATTTTAATTATGCATGAAAAAATCAATTTCAAAGTGCATTAATGAAAAGAACAAGGATAGAATTAACCAAGATCTTAAAACTTATGCCAATATGTGGAGAAAGCCTTTGCCANTCCATACCCATTTAATTCATATGTATTTACATATCTAAATAAGCTAAAATTTTATTTTTTTTACATTTTTATCACTCAAAAAGTGAAATTTATATTTTCATGCCTAAATAAAATGACATCTTTGTAAAAATTAATGTATGAATGTTAGATATATAAGTATACATTAGTGGTATATATGTATATGAAATAAAAATTGAGTTTTTATAACATTTTGATTTCTAATAGTAATATATGTGTAAATAATGAATGATTTATGAAAAACTAACCTTAGAGAAGAACTTCTGAGCATGGCTTCGAATCTGCACAGATGTCTTCGTTCCAATATGTTCTGCAAATTAAGAAAAGTTCTTCAAAATCATATGTGAAATAATATCGCAATTAATTGTAATTAAAGAAATTTATATTTAAATAAAAAAAATTATAAAAATACCTTCAATCAGGCGCCATGCTCTGCCGTAGAGCTGCAGAGCTTCAAGAAACCTCTTATGTTCATCTTCTGTCCACTTTTCTCTTTGTTTGGTGATGATGTAGGGCTTCCTCATCTGCGAAAAATTTAATTTTTATGAATTTTTTTGAAATTTTATGAAGATGTAAATTAAATTTATTTACAAAAAGAGAATTTTTGTAAGAAAAAAATTACCTTTGGTGCCATTTCTACGTCTTCTGCAAAAGTTGCTGACAGAAGTTGATTCAGAGGGTTCATATTTTTGCTTCAGTTCTTTGGCTGATGTTTAGAGCTGCCAATATACAAATTAAGGAGCTCAATTTATAGGGGTTGATTCGTGGTGTTTATTATATAATTTATTATTAANTCCACACCCATTTAATTCATATGTATTTACATATCTAAATAAGCTAAAATTTTATTTTTTTTACATTTTTATTACCCAAAAAGTGAAATTTATATTTTCATGCCTAAATAAAATGACATCTTTGTAAAAATTATTGTATGCTTGTTAGATATATAAGTATACATTAGTGGTATATATGTATATGAAATAAAAATTGAGTTTTTATAACATTTTGATTTCTAATAGTAATATATGTGTAAATAATGAATGATTTATGAAAAACTAACCTTAGAGAAGAACTTCTGAGCATGGCTTCGAATCTGCACAGATGTCTTTGTTCCAATATGTTCTGCAAATTAAGAAAAGTTCTTCAAAATCATATTTGAAATAATATCGCAATTAATATAATTAAAGAAATTTATATTTTAAAAAAAAAAATTTATAAAAATACCTTCAATCAGGCGCCATGCTCTGCCGTAGAGCTGCAGAGCTTCAAGAAACCTCTTATGTTCATCTTCTGTCCACTTTTCTCTTTGTTTGGTGATGATGTAAGGCTTCCTCATCTGCGAAAAATTTAATTTTTATGAATTTTTTTGAATTTTTATCAAGATGTAAATCAAATTTATCTACCAAAAAAGAATTTTTGTAAGAGAAAAATTACCTTTGGTGCCATTTCTACGTCTTCTGCAAAAGTTCCTGACAGAAGTTGATTCAGAGGGTTCATATTTTTGCTGAAGTTCTTTGGCTGATGTTTGGAGCTGCTAATATACAAATTCAGGAGCTCAATTTATAGGGGTTGATTCGTGATGTTTATTATATAATTTATTATTATTAATTTTAAATTGGAATAATTTATATAAACGTGAATTCAAATGGTTGTAAAAATTGTGGTGGGCACAACGATGAATAAAATAAATAAGAAGGGAAGTGATTTGAACGTTTAATTTTTATTTAGAGATAAGCCTAATCAAGACGAAATCAATTAAGGGTTTGTTTGGGACAATCTTTTTTAGAAAATTTTGTTGTTTTTTAATGCTTGTTTATGTTCGGTTCGTTTGAATTTTTTTCCTCAAAATTGGCTCGTGAATATATTGTTTGCGTTCAGCTCAATTCAGTTTTAGTTTATGCTGGCTCGAAATTAAGTCAGCTTATTTAAAAAATAATAAAATTTAACATTTTTAACTACATAAAATTTTGATGTAAAAAATTATAATAATATTGTTTATGTAGTTATATAATTAATTTGAGCTAAAACGAGTCGAACACAATCGAAGAAAAGTTTTTCTTGATTGGTTCGTTTATAAATAGAGCTAGATAAATGATTTGTGTTGGTGTTTTTGCTCTTTTCTCTCTTTTTTAAGGAATCACTGGCTTTTCTATTTGTATTTGTTGTATCAATTTCTGATTCGAGTAAATTTTCCTCTCGGATAAAATGAATGAACCGAAGAGNTCGAAGAAAAGTTTTTCTTGATTGGTTCGTTTATAAATAGAGCTAGATAAATGATTTGTGTTGGTGTTTTTGTTCTTTTCTCTCTTTTTAAGGAATCGCTGGCTTTTCTATTTGTAATTGTTGTATCAATTTCTGATTCGAGTAAATTTTCCTATCGGATAAAATGAATGAACTGAAGAGTAGAGGGACCGAAAGGAGGGATATATGACGGACAATAGACAAACGAGAGAATGAATGCGGAAAGTTTTTGTAAAGTGAACTTCGTGTGGATAGCCCCCAAAGCATCGTCCGAAACGAGATCGGATTGAAGATACCTTGAAGTCATATCTGCGAAAAATACCTTATGAAGGCAACCCAAGATCAGGGAATCAAGTATAAATGCTTGTTCTGGGGCCAAGGACAGCTTCTAAAGAAACTTATTCCTTTGGTTAATTACATCTTGGGGAATACCCAAGAAAACTCTCGATAAAAAGAGTTTTGCTTACATGATTTAATGAAATCCAGTTATTTGGGAAACCAATAGATTTTAATCATCTCAAGAGAAAATTTTGATACTTTTGACATCTATATCGAGTCATAGGGCAGAAAGCGAATCATCGTAACCACTACGGTAGGCGACTCCTAGGCATGTGAGATCCATAAGACGATGTCAATGATGTGTTGAAGGAATCAACAAGGCTCAAAAGAGCTGTCAACATGAAGGAAAAGATCCCAAAAAAGAAAGAGGTAATCAGATCAGAATACCACAGTTCTGTCATCCCAAGCTATGTAGACCTTTTGTCAACCTGGTTGCGAAGGTAGTCGCCTAAGATAACCAGAGGCTTCTTGTCAGCAATCCGTAAATTACATCGTCCAAGAAAGTTTAATAGCCCTAAAGTCAAAGGAAGGAGACTCTAGTTCCTATGATCCTAAACAGGTAAAGTTCAAAGAGATGGGGCTTACACTCGCCAAAAAAAATGGCAGAGCTGCCACTGGAAAGAAGCGGAAAGGAGGTTCATATACAAAGTAGGAAACACTCTGCAAAGGACCTATACCCCGTCCAGATTGAGGATGCCTAACACCCTAGTCATGTTAGACAATCTCCTAGGTAAAAATTTATGCTTGGCCAAATAAGGTATAAAGAACAACGGGGACTTCTCCTCGTGTATATGCATATTATGCAATTTTTTACCACAATCCTATGGCGTCGCTGATGCATCAAAATAATGTACTATTTTATTTATACATTTTATGTTTATTTTGGTGATATTGCACTTTAAATGATGGTATTTTAATACTTATATTGCAAGTATATCAATTTTAGGCATTTGGAGCAAAAAGTAGCAAACATGAGGAAATTTGGAGCCAAAATGGAGATTTTCATGATCCTGGCGCCAGAGACACCATTTTCCAGAGAGCTGACGCCAGCGGCTCCATTTTACAGGGAAGCAGCGCCAAAAGTGCTAGAATTGGCGCCGGAGGTGCCAGAATCCAGAGAACAACGTGGACTTCATTAGGTTGGCACCAGAGGCACCAGAAGTGCCAGAGACTAATTAAGACGGAGTAGGGTGATTCGTGACTATTTTTTAGTGGTTTTTTAATGTTCCAAACAATTCAAACGTCCCTTGAAGTGGTTCAATGCATCTAGACACGTTGTAAAGACTCTTTAATGAAGAGATANACGTCCCTTGAAGTGGTTCAATGCATCTAGACACGTTGTAAAGACTCTTTAATGAAGAGATATGTCTCTTGGATGAAGGGACTTGTCTCTTGGTGTTAAAATATGTGACTTTTAGAAGAAAAATTAGAGGGAAATTTGAATTCCTTTGAAAAGAAGGTTGGCCCGAATTAAAAAGGAGAAGATACTACAGAAGAAAAGGGGAGCGTGAGATAGGGATGAAAGTTTTGGCGTGAGAGAAGTCTTGGAGAAGAGAGGATTTTCTTCTGGGGTTGTGAGAGGAGAGGGGAGGTGACAAATTTTTTCTTCACTACACTTCTAAGAGAGAACTGAGTGTGATTTTAAAGAGAGAAAGTACTTAAAGAGAACTTTCAGTGATTTGCTTGGGAAGGAATGTGAGATAAGTTGTGTTCTTTTCTTTCCTTATTTTGTAAACTTGTTTTAATATATCAAATTTGTGTTTTGTCGTATCATTCTCATGAATTCTAAGTAGTCTTCTTTATGTTCTCCCTATAATGAAATATGGTTTTGTGAAGAATTAGTTTTGATTTGTAAGGTTTTAAATGTCAATAAATTGTGATTATTCGAACTTTGATATTCATTTACTTTTTGATCTTTCTCATTGAAAGGTTAAAATTTTTTGAGAAACATACGATCTGAAAGGGCTGTATTTTCTACAACAAGGTAAGAGTCATATTCAATTTCATAGGTGAGAATGTAATCAATAGGGAAATATATTTTGATGGGTGCAGAATTAATGATTTTAAGGTGACAGATTAAAATCTCCAATTTGCTCCAGTTGCTTGGAAACTAAAGCAATATTGTTAGCCCTCAGGCGAGGGAAAAGTGAGAGCTCTGGAGTGGCAGTCAGTATCCTCTCAACCTGATCATGAATTTAAGGACCAAACTCTAGTTTAGTCAATGTTTTTTATGCACTCTCAGAGGGTAAAGAATATGATTGTTCATATTTGGCACAATACAATTTTATATGTATTTTAAATAATTTTAATTTTTTCACACTACATAAACTCATTGTAAAGGGAAATGATGCTTTCTTAAATTTGAACTCTTCGTTTCAAAACTTTATTTAGTTTTTATAAGTTTATTTTTGAAGTTTAACAATTAGTTAGTTAACTTAGTTCTTTTAACTGCATTTCATTTAGCACACATTAAATTTACTTTAGACTTGTTTTGCTTACTTAAGGTTTATAGTTTGAATATTGTGTTTTACGTCGTAACCATAAGAATTTCCAACTCCTTGTGGGATCGATACTTATGACTCCATTAGAGTATTTTATTACTTGAGCGATAAGTATACTTGTGTTATTATTAAGGGGTTTGACAACTTAGAGATTTAAAAAGATAAAATTATTTATACTAAATTTATTTTTATAGGGATTGAACTGCATATTTACTATTAGTGTTGTCGTGTGTGTATTGTAATATTGAAAGATATTTAACATCACAAAAACGACCGCCGCATCAGCCGCCAATTCTAATAAGGATCCAAGGGATCTAACAAACGTCGCTCAAGATGGATTTTAAAAGGAGTTGGCCTCACATATGACCCAGTGTGATATTCGCATAACTTTAAAATTAGGGTAGATATCATAAGTAGAAAGATAAATTTATTTAATTTTATTTTAAAATATGACCATTAAATGCAGATCTGTAACATGCAAGATAATACAAGTTTGATCTTTTGGATCCTTAGCACGGTCATACTTATGTCAACCCCGTGGATCCCTTGAATCCTTAACAACGGGCCTCTATAGTTTAACCGACCGACAACAGCATGCTAAGTCCCAGCGCCACCAAACTCCAAACCCACATATATAAAATATCCACAACAACGTGTGCAACTCCCATTAAAGCAATGACACATAAGTAAACACATATTGATCTTTCTTTTTTTTTTCCCCCATAAATATAAGATCTTTAGATGAATAAAAGATTGCATACTTCTCTCAAATTAATTGCTTTATGTCTCTTTCTCCCATCTTACATTCTAACACGCTCGCACTAACTTTTTTCTAAATACNTGAGGGTGGACACAATCCTAAAAATTAATATTTTCCTAAAGAGACAAAAATTACTTCCAATTGGTTCAGCCATTATCAGGAGGAGCTAGCCCAGACCAAGAAGAGAAAAAAAGGTGACACAAGTAAATGCGGAAAATAGTAAACCACCAAGCTAGTGACTGGACAAAAACAACTAACCTGTGGCCAAGACAACACTAAAGACAAAAACCAACTATTGTCCAGAACTAACATTGAACAATCCACTAGACAAAATGACACCAAACAAACACAGAATGAAGCCCTTCTCAGCAGGATCACTATTATTCTCATGTTTTAAATAAAAGATTTGAAATATTAAATAAAACCAAAATCATATCAATGCACATAATTTTCACATCCAACGAGTATAAAATTTTTAGATTTGCGCTATTAGGCTTCAAAAATTGAGGTTGCACTTCTCATCTTCCTTCAAACAATGAAATTGTTACAGTCCAATAATTCTAACACATAATCAATCCATCACAGGCCTAATTAGCTTCTTTATTTTTTCCATGGTCTATTTTGCATGAATATGTTATCGTTAGACATTTTCAAGTTGTTCAATAATCTGCAGTGATATAAATAATATAGAGAGAAACTAATTTTTTAAATGATTAAGACATAAAGTAGCTAGAAAATAACTATTGATTAATATTTACGTTGACTTTAACAACATCATATTTTAAACTTTAAAAGAATGGATCAAGAACGAAAGATACATCATATCTTAAACTTTAAAAGAATGGATGAAGAGTGAAATATATGTAAATACAAAGGCTCCTAACTTCTTAATATGTATGTATGCATATATACTCACATACAAGCGCGATGTTTTCAATTCCAGCTCTGCTAGGGTTTGGGATTCGATGGCGACGTGTGTAAGTCGTCCTCCATGGCTCGTTCTTATGCCGGCGTGACCGCCAGCGGCGTCCCAAGCTTCCCTCCCGCCTTTCACGATTCTCTCGCGCTCGGTACTGAAACTACTTTACGTCCGTGCCGGAAAGGGTGTAAGCTCGCACTCTTCCTCTCCGACTCAGACAATGTCGATCTCGCCTCTTCTTGTCGTCTCTATCTAGTAGGAACATTTTTGTATGGGCATCCAAAGATGGAGTTCCTTCAGAAACACTTTGAACTTATGAAGCTTACCGGTGGTTGGAAGATCGGACCTTTGGATGGAAAACATTTTAATTCAATTGTCCAACGAGGAGGACAATACGCGTCTGTTTGCTAGGCGTTTGGTGTGGTTTGAAAACTGTGCTATGAAAATCTTGAAGTGGTCAGTCAATTTCGATCCCAAAGCTGAAGCTCCGATTATTCCTATTTGGCTTTGATTCCCAGGTTTGAAGGTCCATTTATTTAACCATGAGATATTGTTTTCCTTGGCTGCTATGTTCGAGAGACCCCTTAGACTTGATGCTCCCACTTATAATCTCTCGAGACCGTTTATGGCTAGGGTTTTAATCGAACGGGATGTTACCTTACCTCCACCTAATGAGGTTTGTATTGGTTCGACTCACAATGGATACTGGCAGCAGGTTCTATTAGAACAACATCCTTCTTATTGTACTCATTGTCGTATGTTTGGTCACAGTCCATATCAATGTTTTCGGTTACACCCTGAGTTGCGGAAAGGGGGAGGTACGAAACAGTCAAATGTTGAGCAGGTGCCTCTGCTCCCTGTGGAAAATGTTTTGGATGCTCCGGCAGTTCTTCCTGCCGAGGTTTCTCACCTACCTGTACACCCTGTTTTGGCTCCTCGTGAGGGGCGGCCTGTCTCGCCTCCTCAACAACCTTTATCTCCTGTTAGAAGAAATGATCAGGTGATGCTTGGGATGGCTCCTGTTATTCTTTCTAACACTGACGGGGCTCGTCTATCTTCGGCCTCTCTTCTTGATGCTTTGAATCCTGATAATACCTCTCTATATTCACATCATTCTAATGCTCTTTCCAATACTCCTTTCAAAAATATTTCTAAAATGTTATATCGTCGGAGAAAGTTTAGAGGCCAAAAGGAGATTCAAAATCACAATATTGGGAGTAATTTGCTGGATATGAATCACTATTATTCTGATGGAGAAATGGACAAACCCGACCTAGATCTTCTAGAAAAGGTAAAATGTCTACTCATATTTAACGTACTAATTTGGAATACCAGGGGAGTTGCGGATCCTCACTCCCTTGGTAGACTTAAATTAATGACAAGAATTCATAAGGTCGACATTTTTGCTATTTTGAAACCTTTGGTCTCCTCTCCTGATGATCACATTTTGGGTAAATTCAAATTTTTTTCTTTCTTTGCTAATTGCTCGAATAAGATTTGGTTGTTTTGGCGGAAGCATATCACAGTTGACGTCGTTATTGATGATAGACAGTTTGTGCACAACTCTTTCTTCATGGAGGAATATTCTAGTTGTCTTACTTTCGTTTATATCGAGACTTCTAAAACTGCAAGATATGATCTTTGGCACAAATTATCTGATATGGGTGCTCTTATCCACCAAAATTGGTTGGTGGGAGGTGACTTTAATATGATTATGCATGATTCAGAAAAAGTGGGTGGTCGGAAAGTTGACACCACTTTGATGGATAAATTCATTGAAACTATGGACTTGGCTGGCATCTTTGATCTGGGCTTTATTGGTTGTAAGTTTACTTGGAAAAGTGGCAAGCTTTTTGAACGCCTGATAGGTGTTTTGCTAATCAATTGTGGATATCCTCTTATGGTTTCTCTCAAATTCAACATCTTTGTAGATATGGTTCTGATAACAATCCCCTCCTATCCTTTGATTTTTTCAAAAATGTCTCCAATTATCATTTTTGTTATTTAAATGTTTGGGCTATACATAATGATTTTTTGAGAGTTAATGATACTAATTAGAGGTGTGAGGAGGTGGGCTACGCTTGGTTCACTCTCTGGAAGCTCCATAAAAATGTGGCTTCTGCTTTAAGGTCTTGGAACTGGGATGTTTTTGGAGATGTTCATGTTAGAGTTAAGAGGGTTGACCAGAGGGTCAGTCTCTTACAGGCTCTTGATAAATCTTCTCATGAAATGCAAGAGGCTAATAAAGAATTATTGGAGGCCTTGCAACAAAAAGCAGGGGAGACTTAGGCTCCATTTGGGGCAGTTTATCTGATGCGGAGGCATTTTGAAAACACCACCTCACTGTTTGGAAATTACGTTTGAGCAGTTTATCCGAAAACGTAGTTGGTTCTTTACACTAAATGTGGAATGCAGGTCAAACTCTGTGGTCAGCGTTTCCAGATAAACGACTTATCTAGATAAGCATAAGCTGCCCTAAACGCACCTTTAGTTTTCTCAAGGAGATAGAAATACCAAATATTTTCATGTTTGTATTAAACAACGACGGGCCAATAATACCATTATTAGAATTAAAAATCATGAGGGGATCTAGATCACTGGGGATGAGGAGCTTGGGGAGAGCGTTGTTCTTTATTTTTCTAAACTTTTTGAGCATCATGAAACCTCGGGCTATATTGATGCTTCATTATTTGATGACGTACGTCATCACATGGAGGATCTCAATTTATGTGGTATTCCCTCGACTGAGGAAACTTATTCTGCTCTTTTGGAAATTAATAGTAACAAAGCCCCTGGGCCCGATGGTTTCACATCTGCTTTCTATATTAAATGTTGAAGTATTGTTATGGTGGAAGTTATCCATAGTTTTTTTAAGGGTGAGACCCTGGGGAAGTATTTCTCTGCCGCTACTATTG
Source organism: Phalaenopsis hybrid cultivar (assembly GCA_002079205.1). NCBI lineage: Eukaryota > Viridiplantae > Streptophyta > Magnoliopsida > Asparagales > Orchidaceae > Phalaenopsis > Phalaenopsis hybrid cultivar. Next base: position 22,918 of record JXCR01131026.1, on the reverse strand, counting down.
TCCTCATCCCTAGAAATACTCAAAAAATCACTTGACACCATTTTAGGTCTATTTCTTTGACTTCAATTATATCTAAAATGATTAGTAAACTGTTGGTCAGACAGATTCAACCTCATCTCCATAAATTAATATCTTTGAATCAATCTACATTTATTCAAAGGCGAGGGATCACAAATAATATTATGCTTGCGCAGAAACTTATTCTGGATATTGATAAGAAATGTAGAGGGGAAACATGGTTACTAAATTGGATATTCGCAAGGCTTATGACTCGGTTAGTTGAAATTTTATCTTGCAGGTTCTTAAGGCTTGGGGCTTCTCTCAGGATTTTTGCAAACTAATTATCTCATGGCTTCATTGCAATAAATATAGTATCCTCATTAATAGTCAATCTCGGGGTTTCTTTAGTGCGGGCCGGGGGATTAAGCAGGGTGACTCCTTATCCCCTACTATTTTCATTTTGATATTTGATTCTCTCTCGCCTTTTAAATGATCTTTTCAGGCAAAACTCCACCTTGCAGTATGCTCATAAATCCAATACGTTGGTTACGCATCTGGTGTATGTCGATGACATGATTTTGTTTTCTAATGCTAGCAAAAAAGCAGTAAGGAAAGTACACCGTTTAATGGAAGATTTCCAATATGTTTCTGAGCTCCTTTTTAGCGCAAATAAATGCAACTTATACATGGGGAATACAGTCAATCGATCTAATGCGTGTTGGAATGCCAACTTTACTGGCTTCTCTCTTTCAAGCCTTCCTCTTAAATATCTGGGGTTTTTTATTTAAGAGCAGGAAAAGGCGGATTTAGTTTGATGAGATGGTCGAAAAGGTGCGAAAAAAAATTTTGGATTGGAAAAATAACTTCCTCTCTTTTGGGGGTAGAATTACTTTACTCATGAGTATTTTGCATTCTCTTCCTTTATATACCCTTCAAGCTTTCCAACTTAAGAAGAGTACCCTATTGAGCCTCGAAACATGTTTTAACAAGTTCTTATGGGTAGGGAATCATTCAGGTAGAAGATTGATGCCTTGAAAAAATATTTGCAAACCAATTTATGTTGGTTGTTTGGGTTTGAAATCTCTGCATCATATTGCTGATATTAATGTTTTTAAGTAATGGTTTAATTTCCGGAAATGGGATTCTTTGTGGGCCAAATTCATGCTTGGTAAATATTGCCACTCCTCGCATCTTGCTCTGATTAATTGGAGGTTGGGCGATTCCGCGATGTGGAAGAGGAAGCTTCATATTAGAGATTGGGCAAATGAGTTCATTTACTGGGAGGTGGGGAGTGGTAATAATTCATTTTGGCATGATTTTTGGTCCCATGTTATGCTTGATATGAGGGATACAAGGTTTTCTAGTCTTCTGGTTTCTGACACCTGGGTGGATGGTCATTGGAATTTCCCTTTCCTCCTCAGCCTTTTAAGGCTTAAGGGAGCTACTTTTATTACCACAATTCCTATTGAGCCTCAAATGCAAGATGCTCCCACTTTGAAATTTCCTATTTCTTGCTCCATTACCAATTCATTATATTCAGCTTTAGATAATTTTCATAAGCTCCCTTGGGGAAAGAGTGTTTGAAGTTGGGCTTTAACCCCGCGTATGTCTTTCCTGACTTAGCGGATCTTCCATTCGGTTATTACTTGTGATGATATTTTAAAATTGAAGGGTTTGAGACTTGCTTCACGTTGTTGTTTGTGTAATGCGGCAGAGGAGTCTATTGAACATCTTTTCTTATTATGTCCCGATTCACAGTTTATTTGGAGGATGGTTGGCCTTTGGTTCAGAATCTTTTTTTTTTACCACTCTTGTTTATAATTCAGATCGGAAGTAGAAACATTTTTTTTACAAGTTTACTCTTACATTATATGTTGGTTATGGAGGGCTCAAAATGATATCAAACATGAGGGTAAAGTCATTCATAATATGATGGTTTTTACAAATATAATTGCTTATGTTAATAAGCTTTGGAGGACGGGTAATGTAAAACAATGCTTCTTTTCGGGCATCACTTATTTTCAATCTTTGGGGTCCACGGCTATGGTTGGGGGGAGGATACCGCAACTCCCAGTTTTGGTGAGATGGCGGCCACCTCCCACAGGGTGGGTAAAGTTTAACACAGATGTGAGCTGGAAATCTTGCAGTGCAGGTTGTAGGGGCATTGCTAGGAATAATACAGGGGATTGTATTCATTTCTTTTCGTCTCCATGTTTCTCTACTACTTCTCTTGAGGCGGAAGCTCGGGCCATCTTGACGGTTGTCATGATAGCTCATTCACTTAGTTGGCATTTTATTATCTTTGAAAGTGACTCTCGCATTTTGGCTGATATTTTTGCTAATAGAGCTGATGTCTCCTAGGATATTTTCTATTACATTAAGAGGATTAAACTATTAACCTCTAATATGTCTATTACTTGGAGGTTCATATATCGTGAGGGGAATAAACCCGCAAATTGGCCTGCTATATTTGGTAGCACAAGTTACAACTGCTGGGTGGGATCTTACGGCTTATGGCTTATGGCGATACTTTTTTTTTTATATTTTTTTTATGGCTTATGGCGATGCATGATACGACATACTAATAGTTTAAATGACTTTGAGTCAATCTTGAGTTAAGATTAAAATTAAATCAAATAGAGGATTAAATCTTTCATGATGCTGATACTTTTTGTGTATAAAGGTGCTTATGGTTTTGTTTTATTATTATTAAGAAAGATTTCTTCTAGGATTAATCTTTAGCACTTTCAGATGAATCTGGTTCTCATTAAGATAGCATTTATTGAACTGCATCTAACCAATAGAGATCACTGGTTAGGCGCCACTAATTATGATGCTACATTCATATGTTAAGCACACTTTTGAAAGTTTTAGGATTGCTTAATAAAGAATAAAAGGAGCCACAAATTAATGTACTAAATAATAAAAAATATAAGAGATGGATACAAGTAATTAATAAAAAAATAGAAGTGTCATGAATTCATGTACTACATATGAAAAGGTGAACGCCAAATATTGCTTTTTTTTCTCCCATTGGCCAAAACAGAAACTTTTTATTGCAACTTTAATTTTTAAATTCTTTGTAATTAATAGCTTTCAATCTTTATTTTAAAATTTTGATAAATGTATAAATACCCATTAAGGGAATCAACAAAACAGTTCTCATTTTGATTACTTTTCTCATCTTCACAAGCCAAAGATTCCATAAAAAGTTCCTCCAAATTCTCCTTCCCATCTTTTAAGATGAAATTCAACAATTTTAACATGGTTAAAACCTTTACAAAAATTATAGCTGCGAATCACGAGCAGCGATTGGTGAATGTTAATAAATTACAAGGCTATTCTTTGGTATCCAGACTAAGGCCAAAAAAAACTTGCTCCACCTTAGAGAAGACGTCTACAAAATAGCATTTCGTTTGAGGTGGCTAAGGAAATTTCTTGTGTTATCACCGGGATCACTGGTTCCATTGCAAGAAAAAATAACTACTCACCACATATTAATGTATCCATGCTATTAAATACACCCTACAGGCATGCCAATTTTTCGTCCCTAAAGGGGAATGGATTGTGCTGTAAAAACAAATTGTAATATCTTCAATCAATATTCAATAGAAACATAGCATACAATCCAAAATTTCAATAATAAAGATCAGGTCTATGCAGAGAGTTGTGTCCCCATTGTGAGTTTAAAGTAATAATTATGGAAAGGACATCTCCTTTCGATAAGGGTACAGTTGCATAGAATAACAACCCCTAAAACGCACATTAATAGTATCCTCATTTTACGTTATGCCTGCTTTTCTAATTGGTGCATGTAAGGATGCATATTTACCTATATGGTTCATGCTTTGTTTCTTAGAGGAAGTCCTGCTAGAAACTATGATGAAAGGAGCAAAAATTTGCAGCTAATAGAGCATCACAATTAAAAGGATGAATTTAAAATTTTCATTTAGCTGAAACCTTACCAGTTACTCATCCTTGAATAATTATCATAAAATTCGAAAATGGCATCTGCAAGAAGCACAAGATAATGTCATCAAAAAGTTTTCCAAGCCTCAAAATCGTTTATGTAAACGGAGCTTCAAATAAATCACAATGCAGAAGAAAAAAATTGTCAGTTCTCCACAAAATGTGCATCCCTACAATTTAAATTATCTTCTAGTTACATTAACCATNATTTATACCAACATATATATATATATATTTGATAAGTTATAAAAATCAATAGTACTAATTCCTCCAAAATCTAAAACGCAGGCTGCAGTGTTCCACGTACGTGAAATATTTGCAGCCGCCAACTCTTGACAAAATGCATTTACATACATACCCCTCAACTCTTACGTATTTATTATTTACAAATTTACCGCCTAAAGTTTGCAATCATAACCTTTCATATCATANTTTAAAAAAATATATATCCACGTCATCATAGTTGAGTTATAATTAACATATTTCTTCATAATCCTTTGGCCCCAAGTTTACTCATCTAATTGATACCTTTTCTATCCTTTATTGTATATTTTCAAACAGCTTGTTTATTTTTAAATAAATAGTTTTTTTTTTTTTAAATGCCAGTAAAATCCTAGAACTCATATAAGTATTCATTCATATATCCTTACCTAGGCATCTTAAGATTAGGGCTGTCAAAACGGCTCGTTGTTCTCAAAAAGCTCGTGTTCGACTCGTTAAGAAACTCGTGTTCGACTCGTTCGCTAAGTTAACGAGTCAAACACGAACAACACAAACAAATGTTGTTCGTTCGTGTTCGGCTCGTTTTGGCTCGAAATACTACTAATCAATTATATATATATATATCTATATATTTGATGTGTAGTACTTTTAAAAAATTTAATTAACTGCAAGACTACAAAGATTTATAATCAATTAAAAGCATTAATAAAGAAAATAGAATAAAAATTATTAAATTAGATTCAAATGATATTTTAAATCTTGTCAATCCTTAACATCTAATGGTCATGTGATTTGTGTTGTCAAAACGATTTTTTGTTCGTGAACGGCTCGTGTTCGACTCGCCAAACAAACAAGCCGAACACAAATACAATTTTTTGAGCTCGAAATATAAAAACACAAGCTAAGCCAAATACCACTGTTCTAACATACATGTAAAAAATAAAACTATAAGTATAGATATGTAAATAAGTAGGAATGAGTTGGTATCTATGCAAATCTTGCTAATTTTTTTTTAATTATTTAAAAATATATATTAATAAGTGAATTAATGGATNCAAGTGTGTGTATATATATATATATTTGATGAGTAGTACTTTTAAAAAATTTAATTGAATGCAAGGCTACAAAGATTTATAATCAATTACAAGTATTAATAATGAAAATAGAATAAAAGTCATTAAATTAGATTCAAATGATATTTTAAATCTTGCCAATCCTTAACATCTTATGGCCATGTGATTTGGGTTGTCAAAACGATTCTTTATTCGTGAACGGCTCGTGTTCGACTCGCTAAACAAACAAGCCGAACAAGAACACAATTTTTTGAGCTCGAAATATAAACGAACCGAACACAAGCTAAGCCAAATACCACTGTTCTAACATTAGAAAAGTGAAATAGATATTTTCGGGTATAATATGTAAAAAATAAAACTATAAGTATAGATGTGTAAATAAGTAGGAATGAGTTGGTATCTGTGCAAATCTTGCTAATTTTTTTAAATTATTTAAAAATATATATTAATAAGTGAATTAATGGACGTTAATGGCTTATTCAAGCTTTATTATATTTTTTCAAAATCTAGGATAGAATTTATGAAGTAAAAAAGCGTACAGAACGGCACGATAAATAGTTTTTTATTTTATTTTATTTTTTTTATTTAGATTTTTTCTTATTTATTGACGTGGATCACTCAACGCTGTGTTTTTGATTTTGGGGGATTTAGGGTTTGATTTTGCTTTTTTAAATTATCTTCCCAAAAAAATCTATTTTTGATAAGATAAAAAAAGGCAATAAGACTCGGTGCAAAATCTAAAGCGCGGCCTACGGGATTCCGCCTGTTAATTGTTCCCAGCCGCTTATTTTTGACCAATCAGACACTGTATATTGATGCTNTTCTCCCTATAATGAAATATGGTTTTGTGAAGAATTAGTTTTGATTTGTAAGGTTTTAAATGTCAATAAATTACGATTATTCGAACTTTGATATTCATTTACTTTTTTATCTTTCCCATTGAAAGGTTAAATTTTTTTGAGAAACATACGATCTGAAAGGGCTATATTTTCTACAACAAGGTAAGTGTCATATTCAATTTCATAGGTGAGAATGTAATCAATAGGGAAATATATTTTGATGGGTGCAGAATTAATGATTTTAAGGTGACAGATTAAAATCTCCAATTTGCTCCAGTTGCTTGGAAACTAAAGCAATATTGTTAGCCCTCAGGCGAGGGAAAAGTGAGAGCTCTGGAGTGGCAGTCAGTATCCTCTCAATCTGACCATGAATTTAGAGACCAAACTCTGGATTAGTCAATGCTCTTTATGCACTCTCAGAAGGTAAAGAATAGAATTGCTCACCTTTGGCACAATACAATTTTATATGTATTTTAAATAATTTTAATTTATTCACACTACATAAACTCATTGTAAAGGGAAATGATCCTTTCTTAAATTTGAACTCTTCGTTTCAAAACTTTATTTAGTTTTTATAAGTTTATTTTTGAAGTTTAACAATTAGTTAGTTAACTTAGTTCTTTTAACTGCATTTCATTTAACACACATTAAATTTACTTTAGATTTGTTTTGCTTACTTAAGGTTTATAGTTTGAATATTGTGTTTTACGTCGTAACCATAAGAATTTTCAACTCCCTGTGGGATCGATACTTATGACTCCATTAGAGTATTTTATTACTTGAGCGATAAGTATACTTGTGTTATTATTAAAGGGTTTAACAACTTAGAGATTTTAAAAGATAAAATAATTTATACTGAATTTATTTTTATAGGGATTGAACTGCATATTTACTATTAGTGTTGTCGTGTATGTATTGTAATATTGAAAGATATTTAACATCACAAAAACGACCGCCGCATCAACCGCCAATTCTGATGAGGATCCAAGGGATCTAACAAACGTCGCTCAATATGGATTTTAAAAGGAGTTAGCCTCACATATGACCTAGTGTAATATTCGCATAACTTTAAAATTAGGGTAGATATCATAAGTAGAAAGATAAATTGATTTAATTTTATTTTAAAATATGACCATTAAATGCAGATCTGTAACATGCAAGGCAATACAAGTTTGATCTTTTGGATCCTTAACACGGTCGTACTTACATCAATCCCGTGGATCCTTTTAATCCTTAACAACGGATCTCTATAACTTAACCGACCGACAACGCCAGCCAAAGCATTTCACAGTCCAACATGCTAAGTCCCAGCGCCACCAAACTCCAAACCCATATATATAAAATATCCACAACAACGTGTGCAACTCCCATTAAAGCAATGACACATAGGTAAACACACATTGATCTTTATTTTTTTTTTTCCCCCCATAAATATAAGATCTTTAGATGAATAAAAGAATACATACTTCTCTCAAATTAATTGCTTCATGTCTCTTTCTCCTATCTTACATTCTAACACGCTTGCACTAACTTTTTTCTAAATATNCCATCTTCTGCTGCTGGAGAAACTTCGCTTATCTCATCAACCACAGCAAATGGAATTCTTGCAATCGGGTCGGCAACCACGTGAGAAGTTTGAGATGTTCTATCATGAACAGAAGCTGATGAATCTGCAACAGATTACGACATCCTCTAATTAGTCATAATAATAGGACTTTATAGTGAAAAAATATTAAGGATTTCAAAAATTCAAGTTAAAAGAAAACCATTAAGTCATAAGAACGCTAACAAGCTTGAAAAAGGTTGGTCTGTCTTACGACAGAAAATGGATCTCCAATTGCACATTATAAATCAGATGGAGCAAATATGAAAACATAAGTTTTTTCCCATCTACTAAATCAAAATCAAATATTGTATTGCAGCACTAATCTCAGAGTAAAAAAAAAATTCTCAAGCTTATTCTGATACAATTTTAATTACGATACCAGAAAACTTTTTTCCGCTTCGGTTTCCCCGAAAAGCTAGAATCAGTGACTGCGCAAGTCAAAAAGGCCTTCAAATTGATCAACCGTTTAAGTGAATATGATTAAACATTTTTTAGCCTCCGTCCAGGAAGGTTAGAAAATGATATGAATATGAATATAACAATATCCAGCGCACAACGCATTCAATATTAACCATACAACGATTAAAGCTTGCAAATCTTAAGTTGTTGTTGGCATCATTTTTTTTTTTAATGTCATCTATGTCCGGAACGTCAATATTACTTAAGGAGGGCGTCCAGGTCGTTAACGCTTCGAATACGAGCTAAAAATACGCAAATTATCATTTTGGACTCGTTTGCTGAAAAAGTGGTCTGAACGACCTCGAACGACGAAACAGACCACGCGAGTGAGTCTGAAATGTTGATTTCACTTATAACGAACGCTCGTTGGACCACGGTTTCGCGTGCGGGCTAAAAATGCGTGAATTTTTATTTTCGTCCAGATAGCTAAAGTAAGTGGTCTGAACGACCCCGAATGACGAATCTGATAGTGTGGTCGTGTCTGGAACGTCGAATTTACCTATAGAGGATGCTCACTTTACTGCAGTAGCTTGTTCGGCGAAAATGCAAGATAAATTCTAAATAATAATAATAGTATTATAATAATAATAATAATAATAATAAGATTTTTTTTTTTTTTTACCAGCCATGCCTCTTCCCAAAAAGGTTGATGGCAAGCTTTTTTTATTTCCTTAATTGGATTTTTTTTAGGGAAAAAGAAAAAATAAAAAAATAAAAAAAAAAGAAAAGGAAGATTATACTTTAAAAAAAAATATCTCATGCTTCTCTCTCTCTCTCTCTCTCTCTCTTATCAACCAACGCATCCCTTTTTTTTTTATTTTGGTTTTTTTTTTGCAAAAAAAGCCCTCCTCTCTCAAGATGAAAAAAACGGCTCCCTCTTCTTGGTCGTTCTCGGCACAAGAAGCCCGAACTTTCTTCCTCCTCGCCGGCGAAACCCGACGTCGTCGTCTCCGGCGTTCCTCCTCTAGTTGTTGGATCTCCCTTCCCGCCTGCCAGATCTCCATTCTTCCTTGCGCAAAACCTTCCCCTCCCTCTTCTCCTTCTTCTTCTTCTTTGGCGAGGGCTCGAGAGAGGCTCACGAGGAAGCCATTAGAAAATTTGGAGAACGCATTAGAGGTGCTTTGGAGGAGACCTTTTGAAAGATAGAAAAGGAGGAGTTTCTCTTCCCCTCCATCTTCAGCTTTTTCCTTCACCTTCTTCTTCTTCTCCGACGAGATCAAGAAGACTTGAAGGGAAGAATTTGGGGAAGAGTTTTTGGAAGCTTTGGAGGTGCTTCTTGGAGCAAAAGCAGTGGAGAGGGATTTTTTTTCCTCTCCTTCATTTATTTATTTTTTATTTTTTTTTCTCTTCCGCCGGATCTCTTCCTCCTCGCCATCTTTGTCACTCGCCGGCGTCGTATTTACGCCGGAGAAAATTAGCGAGGAAAATGACATATTTCAGGCTCTCCTCCGTGCTTCTTTCGCTCCTGGTGCGCACCGCCGGCGAGCTAAGTCCTTCACCTCGCTATCCTACATTCCCGACGACCGAATAATTCGCCAGAGCACCTTGACGTCGTCGGGCAACGAGCAAAGACCCTGTTCGAGGAGGTGCAAACGTCTTTTCCTACGCGAGGAAAGCTTCCTCTCTTTCACCGCCGTCGAGCGCCCCTCGAAGGTATATTTTGGTTATACTTTTATATGCCAAAATTACTATTTTTGGATATTTTGCCCTCACTGATTCCTATCTCCTATTCTCCTCGTTGCATGATTCATTGTGAGATACATTGGAGCACGAACTGGACGTCGACGGCTTAGAGCAAGTAAAGAGAACGCGCCTGCAACCTTCATGGTGGTGAGATCCCCTAAACTCCTAGCTAGCCCTAGGTTTAGTGTTGTCTAGGCGTGTGGGTTCGATCGCCCACACGGGGTGCGTGCGCTGGAATAGGTCGGCACGACGACATGCCTGCGTGATGGATCGTCGATTTCTTAGAGCTAGTCTTTAGGTTAGGACTTCTTATGCGTAACCAAACGCCCTCCGTAGAGCCGAGTGTCTCTCATTTGTTGTGAGCCTTAGCACAAGTCCCGATGGGTCGGAGTCCCTCACTCTCCTTGCTTTGAGTTTCCCCAGCTTTACTTGGAGAAGCTCTTGGCAAAGCGAGAGAAGCTTCGTAGCTGGCTCGCTTTGCAAAGTCTGAAGGAGTTCGTNAATCAAACTGTGGTGGAGAAATCAACTTTTTTAAAAACTGCGATATGAATTATAAGTAAGTTTTTTTTTTTTTCCAAAAAAACAACAAGTCTTTTTATATCCATCATTTTTTTAAGAGGTTGAAAAAAAGAGTTTCTCTTAAGGTCTGTTTGGGCCAGCTGCAGCTTATTAATAAGTTGTTGATAAACTACTAGAAAATAATATGTTGTTCAAAAAATTTTGGTTGCTATTATAATTTTTTTTTTTTTTTTTTGTGGAAAAGTTAGACTGTAGTTAGAAAGCTGCCACAACTTCTAGCCAAAAATGGAGTGAAAACGCCGATTTTAGCAATTTGAAAACGCATCTTTTTGAAAAACATGTCGAAAACCAGTATACCTAAACGGTCCTAGGCGTGTTTTCAAACGCACCGCACCAAATAAACTGCCACAAACGGAACCTTAGAGAACAACAACAAAGCAGTTTCCAAACACATTTGATGTTGGCGGCCTAAAACACCAAACAAACATAAAAGTAAATTGTTCCAAACAAATGAACAAGTAAAATTTCTTTCATTATTTTTATCAATAATATAATTGTAAATTGGCACCACCACATGTGAATAAAAATATAAAAAAATATAACTACGCTTTCGCACATAAATTTTTTATTTCTCTCTAATAATTCACATAAAATTCAAATTAAATTTTGAGCGATTGGCTGTGTTTGAGCCATCTTCTCAGCCACAATTGGGTCTCATTCATGGTCAAAAGCCAAATTTCCAAGAACATTCATATGGAACAGAGGCCAGCTCACAAATGCCAATTGTTGAAAACGTTGGGTTTTTTGATAATATTTATTATTATTTGCATGCAATATTATATCCTTAAGATAATGGTCTTTTATCATACAAAAAAAATTTAGCTCTGATATAGTTTATGCAAATAATCAAATTAACATTGACTAATTGTCTTATTATTTGTCTCTTGGCATTTAACTTTTAAAGCTTGCTTGCTAAAAACAGCCAAACTCGACCAATGGTTGGACTTCAATAGTAGTTTTTAGCCAGCATGAAAGACTCAAATGAAGGAAAAAGTACAATTCTTATGTATTTACATATCTACCAGATCAATTTTGATATTTACATTTGTAGCATTTTGATGTTATAAATATATGCATGAAAAGCTGGTAAGATAGGTTTTTTTTTTTTTGATGTGATGTTTATGATTTGGTTGTTTTGCATGTGAATGGAAAAACGTAAGCGTTAAATATGTAAATATAGAAGTGTATTCAAAAATACGAGTATACGGAATTATTTACTTCATAAATCAAGTCCGCTAGCGAAAGTGGTTGAATCAAGCCAACCTGTCGAATGACTGAATTGAGCTCACCTGCTGATCTGATTATATTCATTCCTCTTAAAGGGACAGCTTAGTCCATCTGTGCGAGGGCAATCATGACTACTAAGGACATCTGTCAATTTATTATTAAAGACACCGCTCGACATTTGAGACTCGATCTGATGAGCGGTGCACCAGCAACACTTGATACATCTATCACGGTCTTTTCATCAAGATACCAGGGAATGACGTCAAACAATACAAGATGTAATGAGTAAATTATTTAATTGACTTTTTCCCTTGTGTATAAAAGAGAAGCGAAAAAAAGAGGAGGGTCCCGATCTCTCTCTTTCTCTCTCTAAAATCTTATAACTCAGAGAACTTCCGAGGAGCCGCACTCCTTTGGCTTACCAGAGATAATAACTTAATAAATTTTCCGATGTTCCCTTTCGGGACTCTGATTCATCTCTCTTTCGTTCTTTCTTTACGATAAAAGGTATTTACCAGATTGTATGCACTCACGAACAATAAAAAACTCAACGTCTCAAAAGGATTCAACAATAAAAATTGTGTGGCATGTATGTAAATACCCCAAAAAAAATCATATCACAATATTGTGATGTATTTTATATTAGGATGGAATCATTTTTATGGCGCACGTCCTTAATTACACGAGTCACATTTTATCCCTCATATAATTAAGTTATTAGATAATTTAACTAATTATTAGACAAATATATCTTAGTTTTCATATAATATGGCTAAACTATTAGGCATTCACAACTATGATTAGTACATATAAATATGTTATAAATGTTTAATAGTTTAATTTTAGGGGCATTTACACGNTCAAGAGTGAAATATGCCTTTTCATGCATAGATACAATGTTATGTATGTAAAAATTAAAATTAGGGGTTAAAAATGTAAATAGATAAAAAGTACATGTTATGTATGTAAATGCCCTTTAATTTTATTGAGAGAGGAGTGATCATTTTGACTTTAGATTTCAAGGTTTTGTGTGTATGGAGAGAGATGTTGAGTCTTTTTAAGATGTATGATCTCGTGTCATTCATAAATGCATACAACTCGATAAAATATATTGTACGATAGATAGAGGGATGGAGAGAGATGGATGAGAGTGTTTCGAGGGAGTCTTATAAAATATATTAAATTTTGATCTCTGATAAGTCGGAGGGAGACGGCTCCTATGAGGCTGAGTTAAAGGATTTTAGAGAAAGAAAATAGGGAAATGAAAATTGAATGTGATTTTCATAGAGATGAGAGAGACGAAATGAGGAGTTTGACAGAAAGGAAGATCATCACAATCATTTTTACTCCATTTTCATGTATAAAGGAGAAAATCAATAAAACAATTGAAGTAGTACTTATTGTATTATATTTCGCGTTTGTTTAGGGCCATGATGGAAGAATGTAATGTAAATATTTGATATTGTTGGCCAATGTCAGGCACAAGGTCATCCATAGTCCCTGGGTGATAGGATTACATCTCAAGTGTCGGGCAGTATCTTTAATTAAGGGATTAATAGACGTCTTTATTAATCATTATGGTTTATCATTAGTCATGATGGTTTTTTCCAATATTCGCCCTTACACAGGTGGGCTAGGTTATCCTTTCGAAGAAGATGAAGCCGATTGATTGGATCAATACACCTGTTTAATGTAGACACTTCGACGGATGAGCTTCATTCATCCACTTTGGCAAGTGAGCTCAATTCAATCACTTCAGGGTGGACTTGATTCAAGAACTTTGGCAGGTAGACTTAATTCAATAAGAAAAATTTAGCGAAAATTCTCGTATACTCGTACAAGAGAAATTTTAATTTAATGCTAAAATAATAAACTGTTTCACACATGTTTGAATATTCCAACAAGTAATAAAAAAATATATTTAAAAATAAAGAACATAAACCAATAATTTCAAAAATTCTAAAAAATTAAAAATTTTAAAATTAAATGTCTTAGAAAATATTTTTAAGAAAATTAAATCTATTTAAATAATAATAATTTGAAAATTAAAGCCTCTCTTTCTCTGTCCCGAACTTTGTAGTTTTTGTAGTTTCCATAGAATAACTTATTTGATGAATTATATTTATTTTAGCTAGGGAAAACTAGCCAGAATTAAATATTTTTTTTATTAACAATTAACATAGTTTTATTTTGACGCATAAGATATTTATTNTATCCTTTCGAAGAAAGATGAAGCCGATTGATTGGATCAATACACCTGTTTAATGTAGACACTTCGACGGAAGAGCTTCATTCATCCACTTCGGCAAGTGAGCCCAATTCAACCACTTCAGGGTGGACTTGATTCAAGAACTTTGGCAGATAGACTTGATTCAATAAGAAAAATTTAGCGAAAATTCTCATATACTCGTACAAGAGAAATTTTAATTTAATGCTAAAATAATTAACTATTTCACATATGTTTGAATATTCCAACAAGTAATAAAAAATATATATTTAAAAATAAAGAACATAAACCAATAATATCAAAAATTCTAAAAATTAAAAATTTTAAAATTAAATGTCTTAGAAAATATTTTTAAGAAAATTAAATCTATTTAAATAATAATAATTTGAAAATTAAAGCCTCTCTTTCTCTGTCCCGAACTTTGTAGTTTTTGTAGTTTCCATAGAATAACTTATTTGATGAATTATATTTATTTTAGCTAGGGAAAACTAGCCAGAATTAAATATTTTTTTTTATTAACAATTAACATAGTTTTATTTTGGCGCATAAGATATTTATTATGTCTTTTTTCATTCGTCTTTATTGGAGAGATTATTGATCTTGTATTAATCTAAGCAAACTATTAATATATTGTTTAAATTGATACTATTTATTTCATAATATATGTTGTAATATATATGAAATTTAAAACGGCTTTGACGAAGTNGATATTTATTATGTCTTTTTTCATTCGTCTTTATTGGAGAGATTATTGATCTTGTATTAATCTAAGCAAACTATTAATATATTGTTTAAATTGATACTATTTATTTCATAATATATGTTGTAATATATATGAAATTTAAAACGGCTTTGACGAAGCGAAAAATGGAACTAGAAAATTCAAATCAGAAAAAAACGTACAGATTTACGTGGTTCGGCAGATTGCCTACGTCCACGGAGTTGCAGAGGATTTTATTAATTGAGGAATTACACCGTTTGATCACGTCGACAATTATAGGAGAAAGTCTCTCCTCTCCTCGCTCTCCTTCTCTCTCTCATTCTCTCTACCCGAGAACCACAAGAGAAAACACCCAAAAATAATAGAAAGAGAAGCCTTGCGTTCGNACGGAGTTGCAGAGGATTTTATTAATTGAGGAATTACACCGTTTGATCACGTCGACAATTACAGGAGAAAGTCTCTCCTCTCCTCGCTCTCCTTCTCTCTCTCCTTCTCTCTACCCGAGAACCACAAGAGAAAACACCCAAAAATAATAGAAAGAGAAGTCTTGCGTTCAGTCACCGAAACAACACAATGAAGAAGTCTTGCACCTTTTTGCCGTAAGCCAGGAAGAAGCAAACCGACTGTAGTTTCTTCCTCGTCACCAATTTCAGGATAAACAAAGGATCAAAGTCTTGCAATTTCTTCTTGTATCTCTTCTTCACGTGAGAAGAACTATTGGAGTAGTTCAAAGGGAGCCTCTGCCTTGCTATGCGAAGCTTCCCTGTCGTTGTCGCAAGAACGCCTAAATCGTCCGCAAGGAAGAAGAAGAAAAACCACAGCCATTCGCCTCTGAAGAAAAAGTTTTTTTCGTAAAGAAGAAACCTCCGCCTGTTAAAAGAAGCAAAAACGCAAAAAAAGAGGAAAGAAGAAAATACTTCTTCTACACTCTAATGGTGGCGGGACCCACCATTCTTCCTCTCAAAGCAAAAAGCGGGAACAGTTTAGCAAAAGTAGAAGAGGCGGGATCGGCTTGCAAGAGAAGTAGGATTAGCAGTTTTTTAACATTGAAAATGCTAGATTAATTAGTGGATCGGGCTTCACTATTTTCTAACAATTCTCCCACTTGGTGACTGGTACACTAACGGCATCGTTCTTCCTCCTAAGACTGATATCCTCCACTGATGGTGTAGCCTTTTTCTTCAAATATGTTATCCTCCACCTCTACAACTCAAGGTCCTTGTCTTCAAGCTAGAAGACCAACTGAAGCTGCACATAACTGCAGTTTCTCCAGAGTAACACCCTTTGTCAATATATCAGCAGGGTTCTGGCTTCAACAAATTTTCTCAAGCAACAATTGTTCGTCATCCAACAATGACTGTATGAAGTGATACTTTATTTGAATGTGTTTAGTCCTGGACTGAAATGCTGGATTCTTGGCAATGAATATTGCACTCTAACTATCGCTGTAGAGCATTCCCTTCTAATTCTTCTTGCCCATTTCTTCCAAGAAGTCATGTAGTCATATCATCTCTTTTGCTACCTCTGACAATGCTATGTAATCAGTTTATGTAGTAGACAACAAAACTGTCTTATGCAGATTAGAGCCCCATGATATTGCACTGCCACCAATAGTATAAATATAGCATGTAGTACTTCTTCTGGTAACAATGTCTATAGCTAGATCGGCATCAACATAATCATGTATCTCTGTACTCTTTCTTGAGAAATACAAGCAAGTTTCTGCAAAGCCTCTTTGGTACCTCAAGGTCCACTTCACTGCTTTCCAATGTTCCTTTCCTGGATTACTCATGTATCTGCTAACAACTCCCACTGCATAGGAAATATCCGGTCCGGTGCAAATCATAACATACATAAGTGAACCAATAGTTGAAGCATAAGGAACCTTACTCATGTGATCTCGTTCCTCCTCTGACTTGGGAAACTAATTCTTGTTGAGTCTGAAGTGACTTCCCAAGGGTGTGCCAATTGGTTTGGTCTTATCCATGTTGAACCTTCTAAGTACATTTTTCACATACTCAGCCTGAGAGAGTCTCAACATGCCTCTGACTCTATCTCTGACAGTTCTCATACCAATGATTTGCTTTGCAGCTCCCAAATCCTTCATTGCAAAGTGCTCTGACATCTGCTCCTTCAGATTTTTGATCTCCTCAATACTAGCATCTGCAATAAGCATATCATCAACATACATCAGTAGGATGATATAGGAATTGTCAAAATACCTGACGTAGAACAGTGATCAGCCTGACATCTGTTGTACCATGCACTGTGCATTCAAATTTCTTGTACCACTATCTAGGAGCTTGCTTTAGGTCATCCAAACTCTTCTTCAATATGCAAACTAACTCTTCATTTCCCTGTACCACGAACCCTTCAGGTTGGTGCATGTACATGTCATCTTCAAGATCCCCATAAAGAAAGGTTGTCTTCACATCTAACTGCTCAAGGAAGAGATCTTCAGTAGCCACCATAAACAATATCATTCTGATGGTTGTAAGCTTCACCACAAGAAAAAAAATCTCGAAATAATCAATATCATGTTTCTGCTAAAAACCCTTTACAACAAGTCTAGCCTTGTACCTCTTACTGTCATCATGCTTAGTCTTCACCCGGTACACCCACTTGTTGTGTAACGCCTTCTTCCCATTTGGAAGATTTGCTTACTCCCAAGTTTGATTTTCTAGCAGAGAATCCATCTCCTCCTTCATGGCTAGCTCCCACTTGCTCAAATTTTCATCTTGCAAGGTTTCTTCATAACTCTGAGGTTCTCCACATCTATCAGCAGAATGTATTTTAAAATTAGAGAATAACGTTGTGGAGAACGTCTAGCCCTTTCTGACCTACTGACTCCAATTGTAGGGGAAGACTGTTATGAAACTGACCGTGGAACAATAAGAGTGGATGCCCAAGATCCATTCTCCTCATTACCTGGATCTTTGTCCTGCGCTGTGACCTCTGGTAAATCATCAAATCTTACCAAATCAGATTCCTTCAGTGTTATTTCAGAAACTATAATGGACTTGTCCTTGTACATAACATTCTCATTGAAAATCACGTTCATACTCCTTTTGATCTTCTGACTCTGATCATCCCAGAAACGTATTCAAATGTCTCATCTCCATAGCCAATGAAATAACCTCTTTGACTTAGCTTCAAGCTTACTTCGATCATCAGGATTAATGAGAATATAAGAAAGACAACCAAAAGTCTTAAGGTGAAAAAATTTGACCTCTTTCTCACTCCATACTTCTTCAGGTAATTCACAGTTTAATGAAATAGATGGTCATCTGCTAATTAAATAAATTGCAGCACTGACAGCTTCTGTCCAGAAAGTAGGTGATAGTTCGACGTGCAATCTCATGCTTCTAGCCCGCTCATTAATGGTCTTGTTCATGCGCCCTGCAACACCATTTTATTGTGGTGTCCCTGGAGTGGTCTTCTCCATTCTGCTTCCCTGAGCTGCATAGTACTCTTTGAACATACCGTCAATGTAGTCACCACCATTATCAAACCTCAGACATTTCAGCTTTAAGCATGTCTCTGTCTCAACCATGACCTTCCAAGTCCTGAACACACTGAATACATCAGATTTATACTTCAAGAAATAAACTCATACCTTTACGCTATGATCATCAATAAATGTGACATAGTAACGAGAGCCTCCAAGAGACGCCACTAGAGAAGGTCCCCACACATATGTGTGTACAAGATCCAGCTTTCCTGTCTTTGGCGTCCTGCCACCTTTCAAGAAACTGATCATCCTCTACTTCCCTATAATGCAACTCTCATGGATGTTGAGATCAACTAAATTCAGTTATGGTAGCTTACCTCTGGACTGAAGTTCTTTCATACCTCTCTGACTCATGTGGCCAAGTCTGCAAGGCCACAACTCTGTTGTGCTCTCTGCAACAGTAGTATCAACATTGTTAATTAAACCGATAGTTATATACAATGTACATGTTTTCTTACCCCGAGTCAGTACCACTGCTCCTTTAGTAACCTTTCAGGTGTTATTTGAGAACACTACTGATTGTCCACACTCATCAAGCTGCCCAACAGAAATAAGGTTCTTCTTCAGTTCATGAATGTGTCTGACCTTTTGTAGAGTTCACTTGTTCTTGTTTGGAAGTGCAATGTCAATATCTCTCATTCCTACCACGTTCAGAGCTTCTCCATATGTCAGATATACTTTCACAAAGTCACCTGCAACATAATTTTGCATCAATTTCCGATGGAAGTTGTATGGAAAGAAGCCCCTGAATCCAGTATCTAGTCATCAACAGGACTATGAACTACCAACAATAGTGCATCATGTGATTCTTCAGTTACCACATTCGCACTGTCATTCTCATTCTTCTTAGAATTCCTGCAGTTTCTCCTTATGTGACCAGTTTTGCCACAATTTCAACAAGTAACTTGTTTATCAAGCCTTGACTTGCTCCTACTTCTGTTCTTTGATTTTGATATTCCCCTGTTTGAGTTCCTGTCATGTGATCTCCCTCTGGAATCAACATTTAATGCTGAGCTCGAACCTGAGATCTCGTCAGAATCTTTTCTGCTCACATCCTCAGCCAAAATCAAATCACGAGTATCTTTATATTTCAATTTTGTTTTACCTGCAGAATTACTGACAGTCATCCTCATAGCTTCCCAGCTATTTGACAACGAAACCAACAAGTTCAGTGCATGTATCTCATCATCAAATTCAATTTTCATAAACGATAATTGATTTGTGATAGTATTAAAATCATTTAGGTGTTGTACAACAGACGTACCTTTCGTCATCTTCAAATTGAATAACTTTTTCATCAGATATACCTTGTTATTCACTGATGACTTTTCATACATACCTGACAGGGCTGTCATAAGATCTGCAGTCGTCCTCTCCTTGACGACGTTGTGTACAACGGTCCTCGATAAGGTCAATTAAATAATCCTAAGAACCTGTCTATCCAATAGATTCTATTCAGCCTCATCCATTCTTTCAGGTCT
This sequence comes from Phalaenopsis hybrid cultivar, assembly GCA_002079205.1. Taxonomy (NCBI): domain Eukaryota; kingdom Viridiplantae; phylum Streptophyta; class Magnoliopsida; order Asparagales; family Orchidaceae; genus Phalaenopsis; species Phalaenopsis hybrid cultivar. The sequence continues at coordinate 3,321 of JXCR01131026.1, read as the reverse complement.
TTTCCCCAATAATGGAAGATGAAGTTTTTTTTCCCAAAAAGGTAATCATCTATCTGCATCCTCCAGTGACCAAAATTTGTGTCATCGAACTTCTCAATCCCTGAAACTCCCACTTCATCTACAGTCATTGGTTCTGATACTAGTTGTTGTGATATATATGAAATTCAAAACGATCGACTTTAACGAAGCGAAAAATGGAACGAGAAAATTCACACCATTAAAGAACACACAGATTTACATAGTTCGGCATATTGCCTACATCCACGGAGTTGCAGAGGATTTTATTAATTGAGGAATTACACCGTTTGATCACATCGACAATTAGAGTAGAAAGTCTCTCCTCTCATTGCTCTGCTTTTCTCTCTCCTTCTCTTTACCGAGAACCACAAGAGAAAACACCCAAAAATAATAGNAGGATTTTATTAATTGAGGAATTACACCGTTTGATCACATCGACAATTAGAGTAGAAAGTCTCTCCTCTCATCGCTCTCCTTTTCTCTCTCCTTCTCTCTACCGAGAACCACAAGAGAAAACACCCAAAAATAATAGAGAGAAGCCTTGTGTTTGACGACTGAAACAACACAAAGAAGAAGCCTTGAACCTTTTGTCGTAAGCCAAGAAGAAGCAAACCGACTGTAGCTTCTTCCTCGTCATCAATTTCAGGATCAAAATCATTGAAAACAAAGGAGCAAAGTCTTGCAATTTCTTCCTGTATCTCTTCTTCATGTGAGAGGAACAGCCAGAGTAGTNGAAGAAGCAAACCGACTGTAGCTTCTTCCTCGTCATCAATTTCAGGATCAAAATCATTGAAAACAAAGGAGCGAAGTCTTGCAATTTCTTCCCGTATCTTTTCTTCATGTGAGAGGAACAGCCAGAGTAGCTCAAAGGGAGCCTCTGCCTTGCTATGCGAAGCTTCCCTCTCGTTGTCGCAAGAATGCCTAAATCGCCCGCAAGGAAGAAGAAGAAAAACCACAGTCGTTCGCCTCTAAAGAAAAAGGNGAGTAGCTCAAAGGGAGCCTCTGCCTTGCTATGCGAAGCTTCCCTCTCGTTGTCGCAAGAATGCCTAAATCGTCCGCAAGGAAGAAGAAGAAAAACCACAGTCGTTCGCCTCTAAAGAAAAAGCTTTTTTCATAAAAAAGAAACTTCCACCTATAAAAAGAAGCAAAACCGCAAAAAAAATGGGAAAGAAAAAAATGCTTCTTCTACACTTTAATGGTGGCGGGACCCGCCATTCTTCCTCTCAAAGCAAAAAAGCGGGAGTAATTGAGCAAAAGTTGCAGGTTTTTAATATTGAAAATGCTAGATTAATTAGTGGACCGGGCTTCACTATTTTCTAACAATATATTCTTAAGAAATTAAATGACAATATCTAAATAAAAATTTGTTCATAAATGAATTTTAAATCTCAGGTTTATTATAAGATTGATGCATGCTAGAGAATTCACAACGATAGAGTAATGAATTATCTTCTTAGCACTGCACTTGAATTCAGCACACACTCAGGTGAAAGAAAACAACCAGTAATGACACCAGAAGTTTTTGACCTGAAAACCCTCGTAAAAGATAAAAATCACGGGGTATAACCTAGTTGTAATAATCCATTATATGTTGATGGTTACAAAAACCCATTGACTCACAGACGAGAAATAGTTTCTAGGTTTATCACAAGTTACAACGTTGACTGCGACGTCCGGTTGATGGTGGTTGACAACGATTTGTGGTGATCGAAGGCGATTAGTTGTTTTCTACGGCGGCCGACAGTGGCCATCGGCGATTGACATGTGTCGATGACGATCGACAGTGGTCGATGATGGTTGGCGGTGGTCGACGACTGCCCGCAGCAATCGACGATGGTAGGTGGTGATGAACTTTAACACCTTCTTAAGGCCTCAAGTTCTTTCTCAAAACTCAAACTCTTCCCTCATGTGAGAAGTGAGGCTCTATTTATAGTATTTTGGATGCAATTAATGCAGAAATATGAATTATTTTGATCGGACGATCCAGAAAGCTTCCTTCGATCAGACAGTTTTTATGGATATTTGAGTGCTTTAACAATATCAGAATTGAGCAATCTTAATATATTTGGTTTCTTCTTATTGTGANTTCTCAAAACTCAAACTCTTCCCTCATGTGAGAAGTGAGGCTCTATTTATAGTATTTTGGATGCAATTAATGTAAAAATATGAATTATTTTGATTGGACGATCCAGAAAGCTTCCTTCGATCAGACAGTTTTTATGGATATTTGAGTGATTTAACAATATCAGAATTGAGCAATCTTAATATATTTGGTTTCTTCTTATTGTGGNAATTGAATAACTTTTTCATCAGATATACCTTGTTATTCACTGATGACTTTTCATACATACCTGACAGGGCTGCCATAAGATCTGCAGTCGTCCTCTCCTTGACGACGTTGTGTACAACGGTCCTCGATAAGGTCAATTAAATAATCCTAAGAACCTGTCTATCCAATAGATTCTATTCAGCCTCATCCATTCTTTCAGGTCTTTTCCCCAATAATGGAAGATGAAATTTTTTTTCCCAAAAAGGTAATCATCTATCTGCATCCTCCAGTGACCAAAATTTGTGTCATCGAACTTCTCAATCCCTGAAACTCCCACTTCATCTACAGTCATTGGTTCTGATACTAGTTGTTGTGATATATATGAAATTCAAAACGATCGACTTTAACGAAGCGAAAAATGGAACGAGAAAATTCACACCATAAAAGAACACACAGATTTACATAGTNGAGTGGATGCCCAAGATCCATTCTCCTCATTACCTGGATCTTTGTCCTGCGCTGTGACCTCTGGTAAATCATCAAATCTTACCAAATCAGATTCCTTCAGTGTTATTTCAGAAACTATAATGGACTTGTCCTTGTACATAACATTCTCATTGAAAATCACGTTCATACTCCTTTTGATCTTCTGACTCTGATCATCCCAGAAACGTATTCAAATGTCTCATCTCCATAGCCAATGAAATAACCTCTTTGACTTAGCTTCAAGCTTACTTCGATCATCAGGATTAATGAGAATATAAGAAAGACAACCAAAAGTCTTAAGGTGAAAAAATTTGACCTCTTTCTCACTCCATACTTCTTCAGGTAATTCACAGTTTAATGAAATAGATGGTCATCTGCTAATTAAATAAATTGCAGCACTGACAGCTTCTGTCCAGAAAGTAGGTGATAGTTCGACGTGCAATCTCATGCTTCTAGCCCGCTCATTAATGGTCTTGTTCATGCGCCCTGCAACACCATTTTATTGTGGTGTCCCTGGAGTGGTCTTCTCCATTCTGCTTCCCTGAGCT
>JXCR01131019.1:45204-59707 GCA_002079205.1 Phalaenopsis hybrid cultivar | reverse complement strand
GAAAATACAGAGATTTAATGAGGTTCGACAATTTGCCTACGTCATTGAAAGCAGAGCGGCTGCTTCTTTATATTTCACAAAAAAACAGTACACAATTCGTTTAGGGTTAAAAATATGATGCATGTAAAAATATGATGCACAATTCGTTTAGGGTTAAAAATATGATGCAGATATACAACATGTAATTACAAAATTATCTTGTGTTGTACCGCGGGGGCAACGCCCCCGCACCCAAACCTACTTAATGAAACTCTCCCGATTGAACAGATGTTTCCGCTTCACTCCGCTCGCTAGTTCTATTCTGCTCCAGCATTTGTCCCTTATATGGTATATGACTCATACCTAACAATATGTAAATACATATTATGCAAGTCACTTTGTTCTAATTTTGCGCTGTGCCTGTACTTGTGTGTGTAACAGGGATGGAACGACATTGAGGGTGCCCAAAATTATCAAATATTTATTTTTTTAAGTATAATATACCGAGGGGAGAGAGGTCGAGGTGCAAAGTATTAATTTTTATTATTCATATAAAGAAATTATAAATTTTTTTGAGAGTTTACTGTCCTGAAACCAATATGTGTAAGAACATATGTAAATACATAAAAACTTAGTGATATGTATGTAAATATTTATTTATTATATTTCCTTCAAAGATCCAAGTTTTTGTGTCCCATCTTCTGAACTGCTCGTTGGCTTTTTTCTTAATATTGCACTAATCTTAAAGCATTATCTATAAAGAAATTATGACTGAAACGTTATGGGATAAAATATTACATTTTATTTTATCATGCATTCATAAAATAAAGTTTGTACATGGAAATGTCATTTGGACTGTATTTTAGAAGTACATATTTGAACTAATTCTTCTTTTTTTTTTCTTTTCTTTTGTTTTTAATAGTTTTGTCCTATTAGTTGTGTACAATATATAATTATTCGTATTGGAAATAGTATTGTTTAGTGTCGGAAGATTGTCTGCGTTAGCGTAATTATTTAATGTTTAATGTTGCACGAAAGTTCAGCACACATACAGATGATTGTATTAACAGTAGTGATGCCAGAAGTTTTATGTGGAAAATCTAAAAAAGAAAGTCAAATCAGAACGATTGATGAGTAAACATATAAGCACTTGTCTCACGGGCAAAAAATAGTTACACGATTCCTCAAAATATAGTTTTTGTATGTAGAAGGAATAGTTGTATAACGGTTGAAGCGGTTGCAGTAGCGAGTAATTGTTGGGACTTCGGAGCACCGTTTTCGACGTGGTGATAAAGATGATGCGCTATTCAGTATGGTGTCTCGTTACTCTATGATGTTGATATTTACTTCACGACATCAATTTTTACTCTGTACGGTGCTTCGTTGCAACACAACATACATTGCGACTTCGTGAAGGGCTTTGTTGAAATAAGTAGGGTGTGTCACATGGTGGTCGACGGTGGCCAGTGAATGGTGTTAATGATTGCAGGAGAGGGAAGCGTTCTCTGGGTCTTCAGTCAGGAACAACAATGGAATTCAACCTCTTTTTTTCTGAAATCAGCTCCAGGTGTAGATCTTCCATGGGTTTAACATCAAGGTTCACTTTCATAAAGGAGTAATAACTTTATTTATAGACTCTGGGAGCGGCCTCATTACAGATAATGAAGAAATTCATATCACTCGATCGGATGACCTAAAGATATTCTCTTAATCATATGACATTTTGGGACATTTAAGTGCATTAACGATGTTAAAATTGAGTAATCTTGAGCTCATTTGACTACTAGTTAAACTTATCAAACTTACAATCCATCTGACATTCCAATCAACCACTCAAAGCCTTCAAAAGCGGTTTAACGAGTTGATCACGCTCGATATGACTCGATATGACTAATTTTAGTGTCATTATGCATGTCTCGTCGAACCGATCAGTTTGACTATAAATTTATTGAAATCATACTTCTCAATGATTTTTAGTTCTCTTACTTTAATACCCAAAATGCTTCTTAACAAGGCATAATTAATTATTCTATTTGATTTATCAGATTTTTTGTATTTAACTGAGTATTTAATTATTGACGCTTTCCTCATGAAACATTATAAAATTTATTATGATATTTGAATTACACAATAATATTAATTAATTTACTAATTGCAAACCGGAGGATAAAAAAATTAAAAAAAAAATAAATAATCTCATTATCTCATAAGAAGTCAGAACTCTTCTCAATCAAAACGCAAGCAGAGAAATGTTATTTTGATGAATAAGGAAGGCGAAACGAATAGATTAATTTGTGCAAATTATTTTTTTAATTTTTTGCAGAAATACGTGTCAGCGGCTTAAGAAGTGCAAGAAATTAATTTGTCTCATTTGCATGATTTTATTTCAAGCCCTTTTGCCGGTCAGCATTTTATTAAAAAAACTCCCTTTTGTGCTATCGGTTGTAATTTTGAGTTTTGGAGAGTGGTTATATTGCTCGAGAAATTTTTTAACGTAGGGATGCGTTCGGAGTCCAATAAATCACCTCTATGTGGAGCTGACAGGAAAAAAAAACTTGTTTTTTTGTGATCCGGCCCGATAACACGAGGGAATATTTCTCTCATATTTTTCCTGGTTATTCAGTGTTATTGTGATGATATTGATGTGTTATTGTGTTATTATAACACCGAGAATATTCTCAGAATATAATAATACATGAATACACCACAATAACAACTGCATAATGAGGAATAACACGGGGGAATATTCTCATGTGCTAAAACAAGTTTTTTCTTTTAATTTTTATATCACCTCTATGTGGAGTAATTTCATTGGACTCCAAACGCATCTCTACGTCCGGAGTCCGGAGATAATAATTGTTCACATTACTGAGACACAAAATGAAATCAGAATAAAAACTATGAAGAACATTTTTTTAGGGAAATTTATATACAGACCCCACAATTCTTATTTATTTACAAATCTAACACTTAAACTTTCATATTTATGTTTATAACACTTTGGTGTGATAAAACTATGCATCAAAATGTTTGCTTAATCTAAAAAGTAAGGAGTAGTTATAAATACATAAAAATTGTGTGGTATGTATGCAAATACCTTATGAATTAATTATTTCTTCATGGATGATGAACAACTAATAATTATGTACGTGACCATGAGTAGGATTGTTTTTTTTTTTTAAGTTCCTTTTATATGTTACTGTTATGATATTTATAGTAAATAGAAGTTAGAAGTATAAAACAACGATAATGTCCTTGAGATTCTCTATTGTCAGTCGGTCGCAGTAGCTGCTAAGACCGACATTACTTTAGCCAAAGCTTTTCTTATCACAACATTGTTTTGCTTGCTCCTTTGCTTCGAGTCTTCCATTTGCTTATTCGGTTGACATTCTCAGCTCGGTTGGCTAGATAATTTGCTCTATGTTGGTTGTGAGCTTTTATTCTCGCTGTGGTTGATTATTCGACATGTGTTCGATCTAGAGCCTTCGGAGCTGGTTTATCGTATTTTGATCATACTACCATGCTCTTACGCCATGTGTTGCATGCGTACGCATTTTAAGTTAAAATTTGAATTTTTCAAGATGATAGCTAAACCAATCAAGGAGCATTCGACTGATGGCTAGTAAAATTAAGTTTCAATAAATCTAAGTGTGTCATCAACAATATCTAAGTAGTACGTAAGGAGATGATTGTATTGTGGCGATGCACTCCACAATCATGAAAAGATAACATCGCAATGCTTTATATAAATCGAGGTTTAAAAATTAGATACGTAAATACAAAAGAATTGAGTGATATTTATGTAAATCTTCTCAAATATCTATAAAGTTCAACATATTCATACAAAGCTATCAAAAGCCTTGCTATGAAAATTTTAAAAAAAATGAAAGGGAAATTTATATACTTTTCTCATAATTTTTATGTATTTACATATATAGTAACTAAATTTTTTATTTTTATATTTATAATATTTTGGTGTGATAAATCTATGTATTAAAACATGTACTTACACGTTTAAACATAGATGAAAGTGATATTTTTTATATGACATTATAAATTTGAGTCATGCATGTAAATATGAAAGTTTTGGAGGTTTAATATGTGAATACATAAGAATTTTATAGTATTCTTAAAGTCTAAATATTTTCCACCGTCCATCTTATTCTTAAGATCTGTACTTTAATTATGATTATATGATTACATGCATGATGGGCACGAACGCACGAGATAATACGATCCAGGCTCTTAACATTGTATATGCATTAAGTCATCATCACGTGGTTTATGTGTTTTACCTTTTTACCCTTACTTCAGGTTCCATTTTAAGTGGTATTCTCGTAATTCTTCTTAAAATTTTGGGCTTTTTCACTCCCCCGGAGTATATAACACCATCTTCCTCAGCTCCGGCCAACTCGCTGTCCTCCAGCCGCAGCTCTTAGGGTTGTTCTTGACAGATTTGAGCCCAGATGAGGCTCTCCACGCTATTTTCGCTAAACATTTACGATTGATTGAAGCTTTTCGAGGGGAGCAGGGTTTCAATTAGGGTTTCGAGTGAGGCGATGACTTCGGCGACGAGGCTTCCGACATGGAAGGAGAGAGAGAACAACAAGCGGAGGGAGCGCCGGAGAAGAGCGATCGCTGCCAAGATCTACTCCGGCCTCAGGACGTACGGTAACTATAAGCTCCCGAAGCACTGCGATAACAACGAGGTGCTAAAAGCCCTCTGCAATGAGGCCGGATGGACCGTCGAGGCCGATGGAACCACTTATCGCAAGGTGCGCAGTTTATTGTTTCGTTCAATTTTAGTTTTCTCTTTGATTTATCGATTGGGAAATGTGTTCTGGAGATGCTCTGTTCCGATGGTCGGAAGGGGGGGTTGCTCGCCAAAGATTTCGGATTGGCGATCTCCGGCGGCGGATTGTAGCCGATATTCTAGGGAGGGATGCCTCGGTCGGGCTTTTTCGCCCTAGTGTTGGTCCGCTATTTTAAACTGCAAGTTTTGATGAAAGTGAATTTGTTGATTTTCTGACCAATCAGGGAAGTCTAAATACTAGATGGAATTTCTGGTTTAATGGATAGAGCCCAATTATCACGCCTAAACAGATTATACTCGACAATCATAGCCATCCAAGTGATGAACAAATATTACATCCAGACTTCACGTTCGAAATCCAATGAAATCACGTTATGTGGAGGCGACAGAAAAATTAAAAAAAATTATTTTAGCACAGGGAATATTCCCCCGTGTTATTTTGCGTTATTCAGGTATTGTTGTGGTATTATTCATATGTTATTGTATTATGAGAATATTCTCGGTGTTATAATAACACAATAACACAACAATACCACCACAATAACACCTGAATAGCGCTGAATAACACGAGGAATATTCCCCAGTATTATCTGACCAGATCACAGGAAAGCGCACACGTTTTCTTTTTTATTTTCTGGAGATTTGAGTGTGAGCCTTAGAAGTCACGTGTCCGCATATCAATGGACTCCGAACGCATCTCTACGTTAAGAGTCATGATAGAATAATTTTCCTCAAAGTGATAGCTGTAGGAAGTGCTTCTAGAAATGCAAGTTTTTTCACTAAGCTCGTTAGTATTCATGCAAGCTCCTCCTCCGACAATACTTATCGAGTTCCTCCATTGAGTTTGTCTGCATTTACTGTGCTACACCTACAAATTCGTCGAACGAAATCCTCCACTCATTTTCACCTCATAAGGTTTTTCCCGAATTGTATGGATTCACGAACCATACGAGACTCTTTATCCTAAAAGGATTTTACATCTTGGTTGAAAAACAAAACTCTCAAAATAAATTATGTAAATTTAAATTTATTTTAAAAATTCGGACAAAAACATAAATAAAACAACCAAAAAAACATTTTTTTTTAATTTTTAAAAAACAATTATGTAAAAACATAAAAAATAGAAGGAAGATTTATTGATATAATATTATTATTTTCATATCTATCATTTAATTTTTTTTATATTTTATTTATGTAGCATTTCAACTCTTAAATTAATAAAAGAAGACAAAACTAGCAATCAAGCTAATCATCAAAATCGTCAAAATTTCCGAATCTTAAAGTTTCATATTGGACCTAAACCGAAAACGGATTATAAAAGCTTGATTAAAATTTTTTGTTTAATGGTTTTTTAAAATCAATATTTAATTTCCTATCCGGCGTGCCGGCTATGGCGGGGGCGATAGATTTTCTTAGCCGATCGTTGACTCATGAATTAGTGTAAGGTTAAACTGTGGAGGAACCTATAATTGCTTCCACTTAAGCGCTTGTTGCTGTAGATTATTCTCCATGTTGTTTGGGACAGAAGATTTTTTTTATCTTTTTTTTTTATGGGTGAGCTTTGAGTGTGAGATCTTTTAGCGCGGTAGAAAATGTCCAGCCATCAGGTCATCGACGCGTGATGACCAATTATGATATAGAAAAACATATATCTTAATTCATTACAAAAAGTATATTTCGTAATATAAATTAGGGATTTTAATTAATTTTTATTTGAATTATATATATTTATTGGTATATTTTTTTTTTATAATTTATTATTTATTCTTATATGATACATCTATTACTCCTCATACAAAGTTAGAGTTTTGTACTTATTATTGTTTTGGTATTACAATTAAGATCAATTTATATTTAATCAATATTATTAGTAATTCTATTTTCATTCAATCATTGTGTGTTATAATATCAAACATAGTAATATTATCAGTCTTATTTTATTAATTAACTATAATCAATGGGTCAAGAAATTTAGTATTATCTTGGTTTGGATGATATATTTTCATCATATTAGTGATTGTGTGCATCGATATTGTTGGCATTGATGGGTGACAAAGTACGTCAGTATTGATGTTGATGACGGACATGATCTTGACGAGTGATGCCATACATCATTGATGCACATAAGCTAAAGGCAATAATGTATGTCAATTGTGTGCATTGGTTTGATAAATGTTGATGTACATAGCATGCATCAACCTTAAAGATGATAGCTAGCGATGGTGTCAAGCGTTAGAATTGGTGTTGATGAACAACAAGACAATCAAATGACATTAATGAATGATCATAATTTAGTTACGGTGATCAAGAGATTGTAGTCGAATGTCTGAGGTTGAGAAATCATATTGAGAGACCAAGTGAGGAAGCTAAGCAGTTTTAGACGGGCAACTAGAATCGACCAATTGTAGCTAGGCGTCAAAGGGATGGAAGTTGGAGTTAGGTGATAGAAATTGGGAGGCCATAGTTTGTTGACAAAAATCAAGCAATTGTTAATGGACGATAGTAGTTGTGCATCAAAGGTTGGGAAGCGGTAGGCGAGTGCTAGAAGTTGGAGGTTGTGGCTTGGTGATAGAGGTCAAGTGTAGACAAATGACTGTAGTTGAACAATTATAGTTGTGTGACAGAGATCAGATCAATTGTAGTTGTGCTATAAATTTCAAGGAAATATAGTCTAACGACAGGGGGCGAGAAGCTATAAAAAGGTGATTTTTGTCAATTGATTATAACCAAGCATTGATGATCATATAACTTTATTCAAATGAAAGGATTTTAGGGATGAAGATCAAGTTGTTGTAGATGGGCGACTGTGATCAAGAAACTATAGTTGGGCATTGGAGGTTGGGCAACTGTAGTCAAGTAACAGAACTTGAGGGATCATAGTCTAATGGTAGAGATTATGTATTTGGGTGATGAAGATTAGGAGACCATAAATAGGTGACTTTAGTTCAATGATTGTATCGAGCGATGAAAGTTTGTTGGTTGTACTTGAATGACCAAAGTCGAAACAACACAAGACATGTAATTATAATTAGGCAAAAAATGGTTGATGATAGTTCAAGATTAGTGGTTAGATGTTAGTGATAAGATGCTATTGATAAGGCAACAATGAGCTGGGTTGCTGCAATGGTGATTGGATGGCGGCTACCATATGATTGATAAGGTGGAGGACATAGATCTTTCAAACCTTTGCGTTTTCTCTAACCTTGAGTCTCCCATCCACTGCTCCTCCTTGCTTATATGGCATTGGGGGAGTAGAAAATTATAACTATATGTACAACCATGATTATACTTTATAGCCGAAGCCACCTTCTCTCTCGTTATGTCAATGCTTCCTCTAACATTTGTCAAAATCGAGCATTGAAGATGCACATAATATTCGTTGAAGACGAGCATTTGGAGTTCCCTCTTTGTTTGTCGAAATTGAGCATCAAAGGCCCATTCTGCATTTGTTGAAGTCAAATATTGTAGCTCTTTTTTATTCATTGAAGCTGAACATGCATGCTTTAAAGCCATTAGCTTTATTGTCTCAACCTGAGCACGAGTCAAACATGTTCATTGAGGCCGATCCAAATACCCTATGAACTTTGGGAAGCTTGCACTGAAACTCCTATTTGTCGAAGCCAAGTAGTCAAAGCTGTCATAGTTTTGTAAGTGATAATTTATATTTTTTCCTTTGATAGTTATAGTTTTATACTTATTCTAATTCTAAAAGTTAAATTTAATTTAATTAACTAAACAACATGTAATCGCAGGATATTTTTAATTTTAGTAGATAAGTTGGAGAAATTTTTTTGAAACATATTATATGTATGTCTAATTCTAAAGTTAGTATTTATGAGCATGACGTTTCATAATACAAATTAAATTTTATTCTTGCATATCTTATTTTGATGTGTTTTATAAATTATAAAGGAATTTTTTTGAATATTAATAATTAATTAAATAGTAAAACGTGTCCATGATATGTTGTCTCATATTTTCTTCAATTGTACCGTCCACATCTCCTTCTCTGTGTCCGTGCTTCATAGCTTTCAACCGAATGTAGGTGAAATAATAAAATGAGCTATTCACATAGATTATTTTTTTATTCATACACAAAAATAAAAATACAATAATTAGTTTGTGCTGAGATTGATAGCTTCATTCAAAGAACCCCCATATTAATACTAACATAAATAAATCCAATAAAAGTGTCCTTCTATTAATTGTAATAACATTATGATTCACACATGTTATGACATTCAAGGAAGGACATACTTTTATTCATTCATTAATAGTTTTCTCATTGACTTACAGGCAAATATATCTAAAGTAATGGTTCAGATAATCTTATAAAAACATTGAGATAACATGTGAGAGAATCTTTAGCTTAAGAAGCTCAATGAAACTTGCAATATCAACAAATAACTTGAGAGCTGTGAATTTTATTGAAATGCAAAAAACAATGCCACCTATATTTTACCTCAAGGAAGTGTTTATTTCTTTTATGAATGGAAGTAGCATCACATTGCTTTATGAGGATGTTGACTTAGTAGTATGATGGCTTATTCCCCCTCCTATAACTAGCAATTTTATAAATATGATTATGAGATGCAATGCCGGAATTAGGAGATAGTTGCGGGAGGCACTCCTCAAATTTTGAGTTTTTATTATACTCTTTAATATCATATAATACACTTGACATGTTGTCTCCCTTGAATTACATACTTAATATTGATTTAATATTAATTAAAATTTTAAAAAATTAAGGTGAAGAAAGTCTTTAACTTGAATACTCGCCATCTCTTAATTTCTTATTTCCCCACCCCTCTGTTTAAGTTCTGGTCTTGCCACTGATGAGATAATATTGATTATTGAGTAAGGTTATTTCATTCATTTACCCCCAACTACCCATCTTCATATTCTATAATAATTTGTTCTTTAAATTAATGCTTGAGTATAGAGATCTAGAGATTAAGCAGAATGAAAATGATGAGACAAAATCTTCACCCATCGAATGTCATTGGTTGTCATTTGTCGTCGCGGTAACACGGTCAAAATAGCTAGAGGATAAGGGGTTCAGGGTGGGGGATGACAATGAGGGAAGAAATTTGGGTTGATTTAGTTTATTTCGGGTATTTGCATTCGCACACGTGGCACAATATACTTGTTTTTTGGTTTAAATCACAAATACTGACAAAAATTTTCAATGATCATTACTTGAATTTATAAAATTATATGCCAATTTTTAAATAACAGTAGTAATACATGAATTTCATTTTTTAAATAGTAATGGTGACATCTACCAGTTTTTTAATTAGTCTAGAATTTCACTACCACTCATTTAGGATAATAAAACCACTTTTATATTTTTTACCATCCATAATCATAAATTACGAATAAATAAAATTTTAAGTAGGTAAACGATCATATTTGCATGATTTATTCTAAATAAAAATTGGATGAATCCTGAATTTCAATTTTTACATATGTATGCCATCTTAACTATGCATGTAAATATGCATATCACATTTTAAAAGCTAAAATTGTTGCATTTGTTATGTGATATCAAAGAATTGGGTGGTTAGGTATGTAAATACATAGGAATTGGTGTGCTTTGTGTCCTTCCTTTGGATTGATGAGTTCCATCCTTTCTGTTTTTCCTTGTGGTTTCCTTCGAGAAAGCAATTTTTTATTTTGTTTTTATAAAAATCAAAGACTCAGTTGTTTTGACTAATCATGCTTCGTTTTTATTAAGTTTTGTCTCCCCTGCAAGTTGAATATTTCTTCCACCAGGAATTTTTTTTTTTTTTTTCCAGCTGTTGTGCAATTTTTTTCTTACATTGCTGCCAAGTTGACGTTCTATTTTATCATCACCCTTATATTTTGTTGTTTTTCATGTCTTTTGGTCTCTCTGTCTGGAATCTAAGAAGATTCTTCTTTTTTTAATATAATGAAATTATTGATTTTTGCATATTTACTAAAGGTATATTTTACATTTTATATCAAATGATTTTGAATTATTTATCTTCTATTTAGTCATTCCATTTATTATTTTATTATAGCATCAATTTGAATTACTATTATTTTCTCTCTTTCTCAGCTCAAATTCACAAAATAAAGCTCCAGCTAGAGCTACAAGTCAATTAATTAATCAAGTTTAAGCTGAGATTAAGACGAACTCGACTCGTTTACATCCCTATTTGATAAACCTTCCTTAACAGCCTCCTAATTATTTAGAATAATTATCATATATATAACTTAACATTCTCTGCCTAATTAATCCTTCAATTCAGTCACACTTAACTGATATATTTTTCCATGCAGGGCTGCAAACCAGCAGAGCTCTTGGAAATTACAAGAGCTAGCCAATACTCATCTTACCAGCCAAGCTCTACCTCTTCCTCCTTCCCCAGCCCAGCTTCCTCCCCCTTTCTCTCCCACCCTAACTTCCCCATGGTCACCGCCGACCCCAATTCCCTCATTCCATGGCTGAAGAACCTCTCCTCCACCTCCACCACCTCCTCCCCCTACTCCTCCAAATCTCCCAGCCTCCACAACCTCTTCATCCACCATGGCTCCCTCAGCGCTCCCGTCACCCCTCCCCTCAGCTCCCCCACCGCTAGCACTCCTCGCATCAAGACCGATTGGGACGACCCCGCAACCAACTTCCAGCCTTCGTGGCCGCCGTCCCCCACCTTCAGCCTTGTGTTCCCGACACCANCTCCACAACCTCTTCATCCACCATGGCTCCCTCAGCGCTCCCGTCACCCCTCCCCTCAGCTCCCCCACCGCTCGCACTCCTCGCATCAAGACCGATTGGGATGACCCTGCAACCAACTTCCAGCCTTCGTGGCCGCCGTCCCCCACCTTCAGCCTTGTGTTCCCGACACCGTTTGGTCTTTACAGGTACGTTGTTGAACCTATCTCGATCGCTCGAAAACTTTTGCATCAAGTTTGAATTGAGTCTAACCTTTATAAAAAAGGTTTATACATGCATGCATGTTGATTGTTTAATTAAAAAATTTGAAAATATTTACGCACATACCTCTCAATTCCTATATACATATTTACATAGCTCACACTCAAATTTTTAATATTTAGACATTACACTCGGATCTTTAATATCACATTAAAAATGTGGCTCTATTATCACTTTTTAAAAATGAAATATACACGTGAGTTTAAAGCATCAAAGCGCCATGCATATAAATATGAAGGCATAGGAGTGAGATATGTAAATAAATACATAAGAATTGTGTGCTATGTGTGTGAATTTCCCATTAAAAATTTGTCAAAATTTACATACATTTAACTCAATTCATTTGTATTTATATTTCCAACTCCTAAACTTAAATTTTACATACATGCGACCTCACCTGTCCGTGAAAATATGCATTTCACTTTTTAACTGTTAAAATGTTGGTATTTTTGATGTTATGTGAAAAATGTAGGTGGTATGGTATGAATGTAAAAAGGTAAAGTTTAGTTGTTAGATATATAAATGCATAAAAATTTGTATTTGAACTTAGAAGATTGAAAATCAATAGAAATCTAATCAAATTTTCGGCTCATGATTGGATCATTGTTGATATTATAGGGAGGGAGTTGGGAGCGGCGGGTCGTCGAGGATGTGGACGCCGGGGCAGAGCGGGATGTGTTCGCCGGTGAATGTGGGGACGGATGTTCCGATGATGGATGGCGCCATTGCAACTGAAGAGTTTGCATTTGGGAGCTGTGGAAGTGGTGGAAATGGGAATTATATGATGGTGAAGCCATGGGAAGGGGAGACCATTCATGAGGAGTGTGGAGCTGATGAGTTGGAGCTTACTCTTGGAAGCTCTAGAACTAGAGGTTGATACTTTATTGGGATGGGATTACACACACACACACACACACACACACACATACTATTTATTAAGTTGAAAGGGAATTGCTTCTATTCTTATTGTTTGTTGAGAATTAGAGAGGGATTGGGAGAGCTTCATTATTATTTGTTGTGGAAGCTCTCCATCCTCTTTTAATTAAACTAATGCCTTTTTCTTTTTTTTACTTTTATGTCATTTGAAATGCACCTTTTTTTTATAGATTTTACATGTGGAGGTGGTTATAATTTTTAGAATAATTTAAATGCTTCTTTNGAATTAGAGAGGGATTGGGAGAGCTTCATTATTATTTGTTGTGGAAGCTCTCCATCCTCTTTTAATTAAACTGATGCCTTTTTCTTTTTTTAACTTTTATGTCATTTGAAATGCACCCTTTTTTATAGATTTTACATGTGGAGGTGGTTATAATTTTTAGAATAATTTAAATGCATAGCATATAATTCTTCATGTATTTACATATCTAACCCTAAATTTTTATATTTATATTTATAGCACTTTGATTTCACAAAGTTTTGCATTTAAATATATATATATTTTAAAAATGTAAGCAATAGTGATAATTTAGAGGAAAATTAGACTTAACATTGTCTAATTGTATTGTGTTGGATAGGATTGTTGGTTATTTTTATCACTATTGTGTCATCATAACATAATTTCATGGGAGAATTTATATTGTTAATTTTTCAATCAAAATCCAATTAGTCCACCCTATCATTCATTGCTCATCTTATTTTCAATTTTGCTTCTATTTTGAGTTATATCATTTTATTTTTGCTCCATGTTATGAGTGTGCTTTATATGTACATAAAGTAATACTCGTATTTGTTCGATCAAAATACATTGTAGATGGAATAGTAAACTCTATTAATTATCATCCATTCCTCATCCTATATTCAATTTTACTTCTATTTTTAGTTTTACGTTTTATTTTAGCTTAATGTGAAAGTTTGCTTTATACATAGAATAGTTTGTTATGGATTTTCTATAAGTAGAACATTAGGCATCAATATTTTGATAAGTTTTTTTTTTTCTTGAAAATAGTCTCTTTTTAAGGATATTTTTTTAAATTCCTTAAGATAGTCTGGACTTTAGATGTTCATTATGTTGTGAGTATATAAATTTGCTTAATATGTTTACAATAAAGGCTATGTTGAACTTTGTGTGTGATAAATAAATGAAATTTTCCACTAGCTTTTACTATTGATTGAAGTCAACAATTCTCTTTCATTATCCTTGCCAAGCTTTTCTTTTTGCATTAATTGGGGTGTTAACAAGTCTGCCCTTACTCATTTTAGTTTCATTAAGAGGATCTTGAACATACTTCTTTTGAGATAACATAATGTCATTATTTGATCTTTTTTTTCCATCTTTAGTCTAAAGGCCTTCGTTTAAGTAGAACTAAAACTGAATACATGGAATATAATTTTAGTAGTACTAGCTTGTGACAGAAGTGTAACTTTGGGTGATCAAATTATTAAAAGGTGTGAACAATTTAGATATCTTGGGTCCGTTGTTCCAAAAGTGAGGTCAACAACATGGAATGTAATTTTAGTAGTAATAGCTGTGGCAGAAGTGTGACTTTGGGTGATCAAATTATTAAAAGATGTGAACGATTTAGATATCTTGGGTTCGTTGTTCAAAGAGATGGTGATATAGATGGGGATGCTAATAGTAGAATTCAACTTGGTTGGTTGAAGTGGAGGAATGCTTCGGGCCTTTTGTGTGATAGAAAAGTACCGCTAAGACTGAAAGGAAAATTTTATAAGACGGTGGTGAGACCTGCAATGCTCTATGGCGCTGAATGTTGGCCTTTAAAAGAGAAGCATAATAATAAGTTAAGTGTTGC
>JXCR01131019.1:32932-43362 GCA_002079205.1 Phalaenopsis hybrid cultivar | reverse complement strand
AGGAGAGTAGATGTTTTAGATTCGACTTGTGTTAAGAAAGGCAGAGATAGGCCTAGGAAGACTTGGGCTTATTGTATAAACAATGATANTTGCTCTATATCTTTAGTTTGTGATATTAGCAGATTATGTTGAGGATTTTAGGTTTCAATTGGATGCTTGTTAAAAAATTTATGAATCTCATTGGTGAACTTATCATACCAGGTGGCCAACATAAGTCATGCTTTGTTGGGGATATAAATTGGACTCTTACTAAGACTAAGGATGTTTTAAGTTTTTAAATGTTGGTTGGGATGCATAAAATTTGAGACATTATTAAAAAGATATGGTAGTCTTCATAAATCTTAACTATAGTTGATTTACATATCAATTCAAAAGTTGTAGCACACTTTGTTTATGTAAACATAAAATTCTTTGTAAGATATTGAAATTATTTTTGCATTGAAGTAATTTGGTATAAATAATACATGGTATGTTGTGTAGAATGAGAAAAAACATAAGCAAATTTAATAAAAATCCTTATATAAATTTTTTTTCAAGAGCTATAATGGTAAACACCTCATAATCTTTTCCTATTTTGAAACTCATAACAACTCTCCAATTTGATATTAAGTATTTTATTGTTCCGTTTGAAGTCTTAATTTGGGTTTATTCACATCATTCTAAAACAGGGCTTTACATTCAAAAGGTTATCTCTTTAAAATCACGTGGCCTTAAAAAAAAATACAAAAGCAAAGAAAAATTATACTTAAATTTTATGATAATGAGCCTTAATCATTGATTTGGTGAGTTTTCTTACTTGTTTTGTATTAATTTGCATTGTTAATCATCTTCTCTCAGGTTAGTGTTCAAAACTCATAAAAATAAGAACTAAAATTAGTATAAAATTTTATCGAGTGTCAATTTATTAATGGATAGAAGTTACGTGTTAAATCTGGACATGAATATTATGAAGGGTGTGTGAGAAGCTTGAATTCAACCACTTCTAGTTAAAACAATGACAGTTCCATCATCAACAATAATCTTTCATCAACAACACATTTATTGGAAGATGATATGTATGAGTGATTTGTCATTTGATTCGTTGCTCCATAATCAATGATCCATGAGCCTCCACAGCATTTGATGCAAAGAAAGCAATTTTATCATGTTGCCATCTCAAGCAACATGAGTGAAGGAGGATTGGAGTCTCTGCCATCTTGTAATGAGTATTACAAATAAAAGCTACTCAAGCCAAATATGAGTGCTATTTTCATTTGTAAGATTTACATATATGTCACAAAATTTTGATGTATTTAGGTATCTAACAATTTATTTTAATTTTTTACATACACGCTCCCTTGCCTACGTATAACAATGTGTATTTTTCTTTTTTTTAATGTTAAAATAGTAGCATTTTTTATGTAATAGGAAAGATATAAGCGGTGTAAATATAAAAAATTAAGTCATCACAATGTAAACGCCGTGTTTTTTTTGTACAAATACTGCATCCCCTTTTTCTTTTACATTATATGTATGCAAAGGGATTCAACGGTACACATATAACTACATAGAAACTATGGTATGCATGTCAATTCTCGTTCAGGTTCTCATATTGTATTTTGCTAAATTTTTTTTACCTATTCATTTATTTTCTCTCGTTATATATGTGCTAATCATTAATGTACATAATTATACTATAAAAAATGAGCTCAAGCTTTTCGACAAGCTCAAAGGCGGCTAAATTTCGACTAGTATTTTGTGATTGCAACTTGTTGTGCATTCCTTTCACGACTCAGAAAAAGTGAAAATGCTGGGCGAAAATTTTACTGGTGTCCAAAAAATTTAACGAATAGACATTACACATTTTTCCAATGGATGGATGAATGGAGCAATGAAATAATGAAGCCACGTGATGAAAAGATAAATGCATATGATGAAATGGTGAAAAATGAACTCAAAGACTTGAAATTTCTTGTAAAGACCTTGCTATTGTGTGATTTTGTAATCATAGCATTTATGTTATTGTTATTAACATTGTCTTTGTTTTGATGATGTTGGTTTATTTTGGATGATTAGTTGTGCTACTTTAACTTTTTTTTTGGGTAAACAAACTCATATGTTTGGCTACGCTGCAGCTTAAGTTGAATATATTATGCTGAGCTTATATCTGTATGATTGTTTTGAGAGCAGAAATTCGATTAATGTTTGTCTTAAATTTTCTTACGTTATTATGAGTGAAAATAATTTGATAAATTATCATTGAATTTATTTTACATGAAATATATTCAAAATTGTGTTTTTCAAAAAGAACTATGTTTTTCAAACAGCACTGTGTATATATTCTGAGGAATATTATACTCCACACATAAGTAAAATTAAAGTTTAGGGGTAGATGTGCAAATATATAAGATTTGAGTGATATGTATGTTAATTCTAAACTATATTAAATGAATAAATGTTGCCATTTTATAAAAAGTCTTTATATAATGTAAAATTATATTTTGCTTCGAGTGCAGGTAGTGGACAAATTTAAGAAACCTAACTCCTCGCCGTTAATGGAGCATACGACAGCGACGAGGAGAATTAGGAGAATCCTCGATCATGTGTTGGGATACGAAGCTATCCTCTCACCGACTTCTCACCTGTCAGCCATGGTTAACCCCAACGCTAGATGAATTTGATGAATTTCTATTGATTTTATAATTGCTGCACTTGGCACAATTCATTATCTGTTTCTGTTTTAAATTTCCTTTCCTGTTTAAATTCCACTAAAATTTTGCAATTTTTGTTCGAATTGCGTCGGCATTTTGATGAGTTAGCCGCTAGGTTTCATGTTGTCCAATCAAGTTGATTGTTTTCTTTGCCGAGCTTGTGTTCTTCGGATATAAGTCTATCACTTACTTTTGTCTTCTGGTGGCCTCAGAATTGCAGCAGCACACNGAGAATTAGGAGAATCCTCGATCATGTGTTGGGATACGAAGCTATCCTCTCACCGACTTCTCACCTGTCAGCAATGGTTAACCCTAACGCTAGATGAATTTGATGAATTTCTATTGATTTTTTAATTGCTGCACTTTGCACAATTCATTCTCTGTTTCTGTTATAAATTTCCTTTCCTGTTTAAATTTCACTAAAATTTTGCAATTTTTGTTCGAATTGCGCCGACATTTTGATGAGTTAGCGNTAGTTTTCTCTTTGATTTATCGATTGGGAAATGTGTTCTGGAGATGCTCTGTTCCGATGGTCGGAAGGGGGGTTGCTCGCCAAAGATTTCGGATTGGCGATCTCCGGCGGCGGATTGTAGCCGATATTCTAGGGAGGGATGCCTCGGTCGGGTTTTTTCGCCCTAGTGTTGGTCCGCTATTTTAAACTGCAAGTTTTGTCTGAAAGTGAATTTGTTGATTTTCTGACCAATCAGGGAAGTCTAAATACTGGATGGAATTTCTGGGTTTAGCGGATAGAACCCAATGATCATGCCTAAACAGATTATACTCGACAATCATAGCCATTCAAGTAATGAATATTCTAGGCGTAGAGTTAAGTTCAGAATCTAATGAAATCAAGTTAGATGGAGGAGAGACAAATTTTAAAAAAAATTATTTTAGCACAGGGAATATTCCCCGTGTTATTTTGTGTTATTCAAGTGTTGTTGTAGTGATATTTATGTGTTATTGTGTTCTGCGAATATTCTCGATGTTATTATAACACGATAATACATCAAAACCACCACAATAACACCTGAATAACGCGGAATAACACGAGAGAAATATTTCCCAGTGTTATCTGGCCAGATCACAGGAAAGCGCGCGCGTTTTCTTTTTTATTTTCTGAAGATTTGAGTGCGGGTCCTATAAGTAACATGTTCACCTATCAATGGACTCGGAACGCATCTCTACGTTAGGGGTCCTGATAGAATAATTTTCCTCGAAGTGATAGCTGTAGGAAGTGCTTATAGAAATGTGAGCTTTTTCACTAAGCTCGTTAGTATTCATGCAAGCTCCTCCGACGACGATACTTATCAAGTTCCTCCATTGAGTTTATCTGCATTTACTGCACTACACCTACAAATTCATCGAACGAAATCCTCCACTCATTCTCACCTCATAAAATTTTTCCCGAATTGTATGGATTCACGACCTATACGAGACTCTTTATCCTAAAAGAATTTTACATCTTGGTTGAAAAACAAAACTCTCAAAATAAATTATATAAATTCAAATTTATTTTAAAAATTCGGTCAAAAACATAAATAAAACAACCAAAAAATCATTTTTTTTTTAATTTTTAAAAAACAATTATGTAAAAACATAAAAATTAGAAAGAAGATTTTTTGATATAATATTATTATTTTCATATCTATCATTTAATTTTTTTTATATTTTATTTATGTAGCATTTTAACTTTTAAATTAATAAAAGAAGACAAAAATAGCAATCAAGCTAATCATCAAAATAGTCAAAATTTCCCAATCTTAAAGTTTCATGTTGGACCTAAACCGAAAACGGATTATAAAAGCTTGATTAAGATTTTTAATTTAATCAATATTTAATTTCCTATATGGCGTGCCGGCTGTGGCGGGGGCGATAGATTTTCTTAGCCGATCACTCACTCATGAATTGGTGTAAGGTTAAACTGTGGAGGAACCTATAATCGCTTCCTTTTAAGCGCTTGAAATTGCTGTAGATTATTCTCCATGTTGTTTGGGACAGAAGATTTTTTTAATCTGTTTTTTATGGGTGGGTTTTGAGTGTGAGATCTTTTAGTGCGGTAGAAAATGTCCAACCATCAGGCCATCGGGGCGTGATGACCAATTATGATATAGGAAAGCATGTATCTTAATTCATTACAAAAAATATATTTCGTAATATAAATTTGGGATTTTAATTAATTTTTATTTGAATTATATATATTTATTGGTATATCATTTTTTTTATAATTTATTATTTATTCTTATATGATGCATCTAATACCCTTCATACAAAGTTAGAGTTTTGTACTTGTTATTGTTTCGGTATTACAATTAAGATCAATTTATATTGAATCAATAGTATTAGTAATTCTATTTTCATTCAATCATTGTGTGTTATAATATCAAACATAGTAACATTATCAGTCTTATTTTATTAATTAACTATAATCAATGGGTCAAGAAATTTAGTATTATCTTGGTGTGGATGATATATTTTCATCATATTAGTGGTTGTGTGCATCGATATTGTTGGCATTGATGGGTAACAAAGTACGTCAGTTTGATGTTGATGACGGACATGATCTTGACGAGTGATGCCATACATCATTGATGCACATAAGCTAAAGGCAATAATGTATGTAAATTGTGTGTGTTGGTTTGGTAAATGTTGATGTACATAGCATGCATCAACCTTAAAGATGATAGCTAGCAATGATGTCAAACTTTAGAATTGGTGTTGATGAACAACAAGGCAATCAAATGACATTGATCGAATGATCATAATTTAGTGACGGTGATCAAGAGATTGTAGTCGAATGTCTGAGGTTGAGAAATCATATTGAGAGACCAAGTGAGGAAGCTAAGCAGTTTTAGACGGGCAACTAGAATCGACCAATTGTAGCTAGGCGTAGAAGGGATGGAAGTTGGAGTTAGGTGATAGAAATTGGGAGGCCATAGTTTATTGAAAAAAATCAAGAAATTGTTAATGGACGATAGTAGTTGTGCATCAAAGGTTGGGAAACGGTAGGCGAGTGCTAGAAGTTGGAGGCTGTGGCCTGGTGATAGAGGTCAAGTGTAGACAAATGATTGTAGTTGAACAATTATAGTTGTGTGACAGAGATCAGATCAATTGTAGCTGTGCGATAAATTTCAAGGAACTATAGTCTAACGACAGAGGGCGAGAAGCTATGAAAAGGTGATTATTGTCAATTGATTATAACCAAGCATTGATGATCATATAACTTTATTCAAATGAAAGGATTTTAGGGATGAAGATCAAGTTGTTGTAGACGGGCGATTGTGATCAAGAAACTATAGTTGGGCATTGGAGGTTGGGGAACTGTAGTCAAGCAACAAAAATTGAGGGATCATAGTCTAATGGTGGAGATTATGTATTTGGGTGATGAAGATTAGTAGACCATAAATAGGTGACTGTAGTTCAATGATTGTATCGAGCAATGAAAGTTTGTTGGTTGTACTTGAATGACCAAAGTCGAAACAACATAAGACATGTAATTATAATTAGGCAAAAAATGGGTGATGATAGTTCAAGATCAGTGGTTAGATGTTAGTGATAAGATGGTTTTGATAAGGCAACAATGAGTTGGGTTGTCTGCAATGGTGATTGGATGGCGGCTACCATATGATTGTTAAGGTGGAGGACATAGATCTTTCAAACCTTTGCATTTTCTCTAACCTTGAGTCTCCCATCCACTGCTCCTCCTTGCTTCAATGGCACTGGGGGAATAGAAAATTATAACTATATGTACAACCATGATTATACTTTATAGCCGAAGCAGCCTTCTCTCTCGTTATGTCAATGCTTCCTCTAACATTTGTCAAAATCGAGCATTGAAGATGCACATAATATTCGTTGAAGTCGAGCATTTGGAGTTCCTTCTTTGTTTGTCGAAATTGAGCATCAAAGGCCCATTCTGCATTTGTTGAAGTCAAATTTGTAGCTCTTTTTTATTCATTGAAGCTGAACATGCACGCTTTAAAGCCATTAGCTTTATTGTCTCAACCTGAGCATGAGTCAAACATGTTCATTGAGGCCGATCCAAATACCCTAAAAACTTTGGGAAGCTTGCACTGAAACTTCTATTTGTCGAAGCCAAGTAGTCAAAGCCGTCATAGTTTTGTAAGTGATAATTTATATTTTTTCTTTTGATAGTTATAGTTTTATACTTATTCTAATTCTAAAAGTTAAATTTAATTTAGTTAACTAAACAACATGTAATCACAGGATATTTTTAATTTTAATAGATAAGTTGGAAATTTTTTTTTGAAACATATTATATATATATATCTAATTCTAAAGTTAGTATTTATGAGCATGGCGTTTCATAATACAAATTAAACTTTATTTCTTGCATAATCTTATTCTGATGTGTTTTATAAATTATAAAGGAATTTTTTTGAATATTAATAATTAATTAAATATTAAAATGTGTCCATGATATGTTGTCTCATATTTTCTTCAATTGTACCGTCCACATCTCCTTATCCGTGTCCGTGCTTCATAGCTTTCAACCGAATGTAGGTGAAATAATAAAATGAGCTATTCACATAGATTATTTTTTTTATTCATACACAAAAATAAAAATACAATAATTAATATGTGCTGAGATTGATAGCTTCATTCAAAGAACCCCCATATTAATACTAACATAAATAAATCCAATAAAAGTGTCCTTCTATTAATTGTAATAACATTATGATTCACACATGTTATGACATTCAAGGAAGGATATACTTTAGTTCATTCATTAATAANACTCATTTAGGAGAATAAAACTACTTTTATATTTTTTACCATCCATAATCATAAATTACGAATAAATAAAATTTTAAGTAGGTAAACGATCATATTTGCATGATTTATTCTAAATAAAAATTGGATGAATCCTGAATTTCAATTTTTACATATGTATACCACCTTAACTATGCATCTAAATATGCATATCACATTTTAAAAGCTAGAATTGTCGCATTTGTTATGTGATATCAAAGAATTGGGTGGTTAGGTATGTAAATACATAGGAATTGGTATGCTTTGTGTCCTTCCTTTGGATTAATGNTAAGTTCTGGTCTTGCCACTGATGAGATAATATTGATTATTGAGTAAGGTTATTTCATTCATTTACCCCCAATTATCCATCTTCATATTCCATAATAATTTGTTCTTTAAATTAATGCTCGAGTATAGAGATCTAGAGATTAAGCAAAATGAAAATGATGAGAGAAAATATTCACCTATCGAATTCCATTGGTTGCCATTTGTCGCCGCGGTAACGCGGTCAAAATAGCTAGAGGATAAGGGGGTCGGGGTGGGGGATGACAATGGGGGAAGAAATTGGGTTGATTTAGTTTATTTCGGGTATTTGCATTCGCACACGTGGCACAATATACTTGTTTTTTATTTAAATCACAAATACTGACAAAAATTTTCAATGATTATTACTTGAATTTATAAAATTATATGCCAATTTTTAAATAATAGTAGTAATACTTGAATTTCATTTTTTAAATAGTAATGGTAACATCTACCAGTTTTTTAAATAGTCTAGAATTTCACCACCACTCATTTAGGAGAATAAAACTACTTTTATATTTTTTACCATCCATAATCATAAATTACGAATAAATAAAATTTTAAGTAGGTAAACGATCATATTTGCATGATTTATTCTAAATAAAAATTGGATGAATCCTGAATTTCAATTTTTACATATGTATACCACCTTAACTATGCATCTAAATATGCATATCACATTTTAAAAGCTAGNAATAATAATTCGAACACGAACGAACGCATCACTGTTCGTGTTTGGTTCGTTTAACTAACTGAATGAAAAAAAGTTTGTTCACGTTCGTCTCATTTATTTATCGAACAAATCGAACACGAACTCATTGACGAACCGAACTCAAGCTGTTCACGAACAACGAGCTTTTTTGACAGCCCTAGTTCCATCCTTTCTGTTTTTCCTTGCGGTTTCCTTCGAGAAAGCAATTTTTTTTTTTGTTTTTATAAAAATCAAAGACTCAGTTGTTTTGACTAATCATGCTTCGTTTTTATTAAGTTTTGTCTTCCCTGCAAGTTGAATATTTCTTCCACCAGGAATTTTTATTTTTATTTTTTCCAGCTGTTGTGCAATTTTTTTTTTACATTGCTGCCAAGTTGACGTTCTATTTTATCATCACCCTTATATTTTGTTGTTTTTCATGTCTTTTGGTCTCTCAGTCTGGAGTCTAAGAAGATTCTTCTTTTTTAATATAGTGAAATTATTGATTTTTGCATATTTACTAAAGACATATTTTACATTTTATATCAAATGATTTTGTATTATTTACCTTCTATTTAGTTATTTTATTTATTATTTTATTATAGCACCAGTTTGAATTACTATTATTTTCTCTCTGTCACAATAAACAAANACAAAGACTCAGTTGTTTTGACTAATCATGCTTCGTTTTTATTAAGTTTTGTCTCCCCTGCAAGTTGAATATGTCTTCCACCAGGAATTTTTATTTATTTTTCCAGCTGTTGTGCAATTGTTTTCTTACATTGCTGCCAAGTTGACGTTCTATTTTATCATCATCCTTTTATTTTGTTGTTTTTCATGTCTTTTGGTCTCTCTGTCTGGAATCTAAGAAGATTCTTCTTTTTTTAATATAGTGAAATTATTGATTTTTGCATATTTACTAAAGACATATTTTACGTTTTATATCGAATGATTTTGTATTATTTATCTTCTATTTAGTCATTCCATTTATTATTTTATTATAGCACCAGCTTGAATTACTATTATTTTCTCTCTTTCACAATAAACAAATCAGTTCAAATTCACAAAATAAAGCTCCGGCTTGAGCTACAAGTCAATTAATTAATCAAGTTTAAGCTGAGATTAAGACGAACTCGACTCGTTTACATCCCTATTTGATAAACCTTCCTTAACAGCCTCCTAATTATTTAGAATAATTATCATATATATAACTTAACATTCTCTGCCTAATTAATCCTTCAATTCAGTCACACTTAACTGATATATTTTTCCATGCAGGGCTGCAAACCAGCAGAGCTATTGGAAATTACAAGAGCTAGCCAATGCTCATCTTACCAGCCAAGCCCTACCTCTTCCTCCTTCCCCAGCCCAGCTTCCTCCCCCTTTCTCTCCCCCCCTAACTTCCCCATGGTCACCGCCGACCCCAATTCCCTCATTCCATGGCTGAAGAACCTCTCCTCCACCTCCACCACCAACTCCCCCTGCTCCTCCAAATCTCCCAGCCTCCACAACCTCTTCATCCACCATGGCTCCCTCAGCGCTCCGGTCACCCCTCCCCTCAGCTCCCCCACCGCTCGCACTCCTCGCATCAAGACCGATTGGGACGACCCCACAACCAACTTCCAGCCTTCGTGGCCGCCGTCCCCCACCTTCAGCCTTGTGTTTCCGACACCGTTTGGTCTTTACAGGTACGTTGTTGAACCTATCTCGATCGCTCGAAAACTTATGCATCAAGTTTGAATTGAGTCTAACCTTTATAAAAAAGGTTTATACATACATGCATGTTGATTGTTTAATTAAAAATCAATTCCTTTGTATTTATATTTCCAACTCCTAAACTTAAATTTTACATACATGCGACCTCACCTGTCCATGAAAATATGCATTTCACTTTTTAACTGTTAAAATGTTGGTATTTTTGATGTTATGTGAAAAATGTAGGTGGTATGGTATGAATGTAAAAAGGTAAAGTTTAG
>JXCR01131019.1:5854-29671 GCA_002079205.1 Phalaenopsis hybrid cultivar | reverse complement strand
CCATGGGTACAGTTTCATCTTTGCAGAATTTATCATCTTCATATCTGAATCAGGAAGAACCTCTGTTCTCTAGAAAAGCTCGGGAGAGTTGTAGCTTCCCAGATTCAAGAGATATTCATTTATCAAAGCAAGCTTCTTCTTCAACGTCTACTGAGGCTGTTAAGTTTGCTGGAAAAAGTAATAAAATTGAGGAGAAATCGATCTATAGTAGGACATCATGCTCTTCTATATCGAATGGTATGCATCCTATTCTTTGTTGGGGCTTTTGCATGCATACAGCCCAATTCTAATGTATTTACATATCTAACACCTAAATTTCACTTTTTACATTTATACCACTGTTGGGTAATGTGGAGACCCGGTCCACCGAATTTAAGTAGTTTACTAATTAAGTATCACACATACCGCTCACCTACCACACCTACCTATCGCTCACCTACCACATTGGCGTTCAGTGAATACTATCAAGTCAAGCAAAGCCAAGCAAAACCAAGTTAAGCTAAGTCAAGCAAAACCAAATCAAGTCATCTTGAGAGCTAAGAGAAAGAGAGGAAGAGAGAGAGAGGAATGAAGAGAAGAAAATAAAGATTTTCTTGTAAACGTCGAGGTGTTCGACGGTGTAATTCCTCGAAGAAATAAATCATCTGCAGCTCTGTGGACATAGAAAAATTTGCCGAACCACATAAATCTGTGTATCGCTCTGGTATTTTTTTTGCGTGCAATTTTTTCTCATTCCATTATTCGCTTTATTGTAGTCGTTTTTCACAACAACTAGTATCAAAGCTTTGGTTCGAATCTAAGGAAGAACGATGAGCAGAGACGAAGTTATGACATCGGAGATCGAGAAGTTTAATGACACAGATTTTGCTTACTAGAGGATGCAGATAGAGGACTAATTCTATGAGAAGAAACTTCATCTTCCGTTACTGGGAAAACGATCAGAAAAGATGAACGAGGCAGAATGGAATCTGTTAGATCGACAAGTTCTGGGAGTTATACGATTAACCCTATCGAGATCGCTTGCCCACAACGTCATCAAGGAGAGGACTACTGCATATCTCATGACGGCTTTATCAGGTATGTATGAAAAGCCATCAGCGAATAACAAGGTGCATCTGATGAAAAAGTTATTCAACTTGAAGATGACGGAAGGTGTGTGTGTTGCTCAACACCTAAATGATTTCAATACTATCACAAATCAATTGTCATATGTTGAAATTGATTTTGATGATGAGATATGTGCGCTGATATTGTTGGCTTCATTGTCAAATAGCTGGGATGCTATGAGGATGACAGTTAGCAGTTCTGCAGGTAAATCTAAGCTGAAATATGATGATATTTGTGATTTGATTTTGACTGAGGAGGTGCGCAAGAAAGATTTTGTCGAGACCTCAGTTTCGAGTTCGGCACTGATTGTTGATTCCAAATGGAGATCAAAAGACATAAACTCAAACCGTGGAAGATCAAAATCAAAGTCAGGTCAGCAGGAAACAT
The DNA here is from genome assembly GCA_002079205.1 of Phalaenopsis hybrid cultivar. Lineage (NCBI taxonomy): Eukaryota > Viridiplantae > Streptophyta > Magnoliopsida > Asparagales > Orchidaceae > Phalaenopsis > Phalaenopsis hybrid cultivar. The sequence continues at coordinate 28,177 of JXCR01131019.1, read as the reverse complement.
GCTGGAATTGTGGCAAGACTGACCACATAAAAAGAAACTGTAGGAATCCTAAGAAAAATGTGAATGATGACGCTAATGTTGTAACTGAAGAAATACATGATGCACTATTTCTAGCAGTTTACAGTTTTGTTGATGACTGGATACTGGATTCAGAGACTTCCTTTCATACATCTTCCCGTCGGGAGTTAATGCGAAATTATGTTGCAAGTAACTTTGAGAATGTATATCTGACTGATGGAAAAGCTCTGGACGTTGTGGAATGATAAACGTTGATATTACACTCCCTAACAAGAGCAAATGGACTTTGCAAAAGGTCAGACACGTTCCTGAGTTGAAGAAAAACCTCATCTCTGTGGGGCAACTTAATGAGGGTGGTCATTCGGTAGTGTTCTCAGATAATGCCTGGAAGGTTACCAAAGGAGCATTAGTGCTGACTTTGGGTAAGAAAACTGACGCACTATATATAACTACACGTTTACTCAGGCGAGGACACATGAGTCAGAGGTGCATTATGGGGAAGCAGAAGAAGGTCAATTTCCTGAAAAGTGGTAGAGCGCCAAAGACAGAAAAACCGAACCTTGTACAGATAAATGGTGGAAGAAATACAGAGTTATGAAGAAATCTTGCAAGATAGGAATTTGAGCAAGTGGGAGCTGACCAAGGAGGAGACGGGTTCCATACCAGAGAATCAAACTTGGGAGCTGACAGAACTACCAAGGAAGAAGACATTGCACAACAAGTGGGTGTACCGAGTAAAGACTTGGTGGCAGTAAGAGGTACAATGCTGGACTTGTTAAAAAGGGATTTCAGCAGGGGCAGATATTGCTCATGCAGTGGGAGTTGTAAGCAGATACAAAAGTGACGAAATCCAGGAAATAGCTTGGTGGTACAAGACTACGTTGACGATGATATTTCAACTGAGGGTGTTACTCGTGAGAAGTCGAAGTTGTGCTCAACTTCAGCTTGTCTTCTGGCATGAAGACAGAGGCTCGAGTTGCAGAGGTGGAAGATATTATGTTTGAGGAAAAGATCGGTACAACTAATAGATGATGTAACCAGTAGGTGATGCATTCAGTGTCTCAGTGTCCAAGTGGGAGAATTGTTGGGTAATGTGGAGATCCAGTCTACCGAATTTAATTAGCTTCCTAATTAAGTATCCCACCTATNATTCTAATGTATTTACATATCTAACACCTAAATTTCACTTTTTACATTTATACCACTGTTGGGTAATGTGGAAACTAGGTCCACCGAATTTAAGTAGTTTACTAATTAAGTACCACACCTACCGCTCACCTACCACACCTACCTACCGCTCACCTACCACATTGGAGTTCAGTCAATACTATCAAGTCAAGCAAAGCCAAGCAAAACCAAGTTAAGCTAAGTCAAGCAAAACCAAATCAAGTCATCTTGAGAGCTAAAAGAAAGAGAGGAAGAGAGAGAGGAATGAAGAGAAGAAAATAGAGATTTTCTTGTAAACGTCGAGGTGCTCGACAGTGTAATTCCTCGAAGAAATAAATCATCTGCAGCTCTGTGGACATAGACAAATTTGCCGAACCACATAAATTTGTGTATCGCTCTGGTATTTTTTCTGCGTGCAATTTTTTCTCATTCTATTTTTCGCTTTATTGTCGTCGTCTTTCACAACAATTAGTATCAAAGCTTTGGTTCGAATCTAAGGAAGAACAATGAGTAGAGACGAAGTTATGACATCGGAGATCGAGAAGTTTAATGACACAGATTTTGCTTACTAGAGGATGCAGATAGAGGACTAACTCTGTGAGAAGAAACTTCATCTTCCGTTACTGGGAAAACGACCAGAAAAGATGAACGAGGCAGAATGGAATCTGTTGGATCGACATGTTCTGAGAGTTATACGATTAACCCTATCGAGATCGCTTGCCCACAGCGTCATCAAGGAGAGGACTACTGCAGATCTCATGACGGCTTTATCAGGTATGCATGAAAAACCATCAACGAATAACAAGGTGCATCTGATGAAAAATTTATTCAACTTGAAGATGACGGAATGTGTGTCTGTTGCTCAACACCTAAATGATTTCAATACTATCACAAATCAATTGTCATATGTTGAAATTGATTTTGATGATGAGATATGTGCGCTGATATTGTTGGCTTTATTGTCAAATAACTGAGATGCTATGAGGATCACAATTAGCAGTTCTGCAGGTAAATCTAAGCTGAAATATGATGATATTTGTGATTTGATTTTGATTGAGGAAGTGCGTAAGAAAGATTCTGTCAAGACCTCGGGTTCGAGTTCGGCACTGATTGTTGATTCCAGATGGAGATCAAAAGACATAAACTCAAACCGTGGAAGATCAAAATCAAAGTCAGGTCAGCAGGAAACATGCTGGAATTGTGGCAAGACTGACCACATAAAAAGGAACTGTAGGAATCCTAAGAAAAATGTGAATGATGACGCTAATGTCGTAAGTGAAGAAATACATGATGCACTATTTCTGACAGTTTACAGTTTTGTTGATGACTGAATACTGAATTCAGAGGCTTCCTTTCATACATCTTCCCGTCGGGAGTTAATGCGAAATTATGTTGCAAGTAACTTTGGGAATGTATATCTGGCTGATGGAAAAGCTCTGGACGTGGTGAGAATGAGAGACGTTGATATTGCACTCCCTAACAAGAGCAAATGGACTTTGCAAAAGGTCAGACACGTTCCTGAGTTGAAGAAAAACCTCATCTCTGTTGGGCAACTCAATGAGGGTGGTCATTCGGTTGTGTTCTCAGATAACGTTTGGAAGGTTACCAAAGGAGCATTAGTGCTGACTTGGAGTAAGAAAACTGACACACTATATGACTACACGTTTACTCAGGCGAGAACACATGAGTCAGAGGTGCATTATGGGGAAGCAGAAGAATGTCAATTTTCTGAAAAGTGGTAGAGCGCCAAAGGTAGAAAAACCGGACCTGGTACAGACAAATGGTGGAAGAAACACAGAGTTATGAAGAGGTCTTGCAAGATAATAATTTGAGCAAGTGGGAGCTGACCAAGAAGGAGGAGACGGATTCCCTACCAGGGAATCGGACTTGGGAGCTGACATAACTTCTACCAAGGAAGAAGACATTGCACAACAAGTGGGTGTACCGAGTAAAGACTTGGTGGCAGTAAGAAGTATAATGCTTGACTTGTTAAAAAGGAATTTCAACAGGGGCAGATATTACTCATGCAGTGGGAGTTGTAAGCAGATACAAAAGTAACCCAGGAAATAGCTTGGTGGTACAAGACTACGTTGGCGATGATATTTCAACTGAGGGTGTTACTCGTGAGAAGTCGAAGTTGTGCTCAACTTCAGCTTGTCTTCTGGCATGAAGACAGGGGCTCGAGTTGCAGAGGTGGAAGATATTATGTTTGAGGAAAATATCGGTACAATTAATAGATGATGTAGCCAGTAGGTGATGCATTCAGTGTCTCAGTGCCAAAGTGGGAGAATTGTTGGGTAATGTGGATATCCGGTCCACCGAATTTAATTAACTTATTAATTAAGTATTCCACCTACTTGTCACGCCCCACCAATGTTACGACATGAAAGAGTATTCTAGAAGATGGAGGCCTAAAGAACAACCTAGAAGAATCTAGAATATGTATGTACATTAAAATAGTGTAGAACTATCTAGAAGCTAGAATATTATATTGTAAAGCTCTCTTTAGAGAATAGTCCCACATTGGCAATATGTAAGGCCAAGACCATGGAGGAAGCTATTAATAAGTGTCCCCTCCCTCATTCTAAGGTATCCAAGGTTTCAAGCTTTCAAGCTTTGTAATCTCTCTTTATTAGTGAACTTTATCTTCTCTAACTCTTCTTTCTATTCTACTTTCAAGAGAGTGCTTTTGAGTTGTTAGTTGGGAAGGTTAGGCTGATTTAGTGCTAAGAAATAACGCTAAAGCCGCACGGATAACTCGAGGAAAGTTAGTCTGTGACAGTTGGTATCAAAGCTTTGGTTCGAGAGAATGACAAAAAGCATCAAGGAGCACGGGATGGAGTCGGAAGCCACTATTGTGGAGTCATCTCAGGGGTGAGGTCGCCAGGAGCAAAGGGACCCCGTTGCACCTAAGCCACAGGGGAGGTTTAAGGAGATCATGCATAGCTTTGATTCGCGCCTTGCTCGGATGGAGGATGCAATGAATGGCGTGGAAGGCCAAGTAGAGGACCTTGGCCAAAGGGTTGATGGACTCGAGGAGGAGGACATCACCATCCATTCAACAATCAGAGGTATGATGCTCCAACTTGAGGAGACTTTAATGAGCCAAATGGCTAAGTTGCAGGAGGACTTTATCGGGAAGCTCCAAGAAGTGCGAAGTGCCCACAAAGAAGAGATGAATGACATGCGTACTAGCCTGAAGAAGATGCGTGAGGACATTTTGTTGTGCAAAAGGGCACTATCAGCACCCACCGACCATCAAACCTTCGAATCTAAGAGGATTGAGGTGTCAAAACCAAAGAGTTTTGGTGGAGCTCGTGATGCGAAAAAAGTGGATAACTTCTTATGGGGTCTGGAATAATACTTTGGAGCAATGAGGATCACAGATGAAAAGACAAGAATTCAATTTGCTACTCTTTATTTTTCAGATATTGCTATGCTATGGTGGAGAAGAAGGCGAGGAGATGTTGAAAAAGGTATGTGTACTATCTCCACTTTTGATGACTTTAAGAAAGAGTTAAAGAGACAATTCTACCCCGAGAATGCAGAGGATGAGGCTAGAGCCCAGTTGCGAAGGCTCAAACAAGTGGGATCGATTCGAGAATATATCAAGGAGTTTACTAGTTTGGTCATTGAAATCCCTGATATGTCAGACAAGGATGCTCTATTCAATTTCATGGATGGACTTCAACAATGGGCAAAAACAGAGCTGAGGAGGCGTAGTGCACAAGATCTCGCTTCCGCCATAGCCATTGCGGAAAGCTTGGTGGACTACACAAAATGGTCTACAAAGCCAAAAGATAAGATGAACAACTATGTCAGAAGTGGGGGAGACCGAGAGCAACCCAAGGGAGAGAATCGTCGTGAATCGACCTTATTCAAAGCAAGAGACAAGGGGAAATTTAACAACAAGAACAAGACTAAACCATACAACAGTTGCTTCCTTTGTGAAGGACCACATTGGGTAAGAGATTGCCCACAGAAGAAAGCTCTGAACTCTCTCCTTGCAAGCCATTAAGAAGTAGAGGAAAATGACATGGACGCTCAGGTGGGAACCATGCAATTACTCAATGTCGTACGCTTTTCTCCAAAAACTCCGACAAAATGACTTCTCTTTGTAGAAGTGACTATAGGGAAGACATCCACTAATGCGATGATAGACACAGAGCCTCTCACAACTTCATGTCTATAGAAGAAGCAAAAAAGATGGGTCTCCAAATAACTGGAAGTGGAGGCTCCATCAAGGCAGTTAACTCTGCAGCTAGGCCAATCCATGGTGTGGCTAAAGGAGTGAAGACCTGTGTAGGAGATTGGTTAGATACGTTAAACTTCTCTATCATTCTCATGGATGATTTTAAAGTAATCCTTGGCATAGATTTCTTGGACCAAGTAAGGGTATTCTCGATACCATTTGCCAATAGCATGTGTATCATGGGAGACGACTAAGCTTGCCTTGTACCAACAACAAGAGCTAGGCAGCAGGAGACCAGGATGTTGTCAGCCATTCAATTCAAGAAGGGCATTCGACGAGAGGAGGAAAGCTACTTGGCTATCCTTCATGACTCCGAGGAAGAATCGAAGNTCCAAGGTTTCAAGCTTTCAAGCTTTGTAATCTCTCTTTATTAGTGAAGCTTTATCTTCTCTAACTCTTCTTTCCATTCTACTTTCAAGAGAGTGCTTTTGAGCTGTTAGTTGGGAATGTTAGACTGCTTTAGTGCTAAGAAATAGCGCTAAAGCCGCACGGATAACTCGAGGAAAGTTAGTCCGTGACAGTTGGTATCAAAGCTTTGGTTCGAGGGAATGACGAAAAGCATCAAAGAGCACGGGATGGAGTCGGAAGCCACTATTGTGGAGTCATCTCAGGAGCGAGGTCGCCAGGAGCAAAGGGACCCCGTTGCACCTAACCCACAGGGGAGGTTTAAGGAGATCATACATAGCTTTGATTCGCGCCTTGCTTGGATGGAGGAGACAATTAATGGCGTGGAAGGCCAAGTAGAGGACCTTGGCCAAAGGGTTGATGGACTCGAGGAGGAGGACATCACCATCCATTCAACAATCAGAGGTATGATGCTCCAACTTGAGGAGACCTTAATGAGTCAAATGGCTAAGTTGCAGGAGGACTTTATCGGGAAGCTCTAAGAAGTGCAAAGTGCCCACAAAGAAGAGGTGAATGACATGCGTACTAGCCTAAAGAAGATGCGTGGGGACATTTTGTTGTGCAAAAGGGCACTGTCAGCACCCACCAACCATCAAACATTCGAATCTAAGAGGATTGAGGTGCCAAAACCAAAGAGTTTTGGTGGAGCTCGTGATGCGAAAGAAGTGGATAACTTCTTATGGGGTCTGGAGCAATACTTTTGAGCAATGGGGATCGCAGATGAAAAGAGAAGAATTCAATTTGCTACTCTTTATCTTTCAGATATTGCTATGCTATGGTGGAGAAGAAGGCGAGAAGATGTTGAAAAAGGTATGCGTTCTATCTCAACTTTTGATGACTTTAAGAAAGAGTTAAAGAGACAATTCTACCCCGAGAATGCAGAGGATGAGGCTAGAGCCCAGTTGCGAAGGCTCAAACAAGTGGGATCGATTCGAGAATATATCAAAAAGTTTACTAGTTTGGTCCTTGAAATCCCTGATATGTGAGACAAGGATGCTCTATTCAACTTCATGGATGGACTTCAACAATGGGCAAAGACAGAGTTGAGGAGGCGTGGTGCACAAGATCTCGCTTCCGCCATAGCCATTGCGGAAAGCTTGGTGGACTACATAAAAGGGTCTACAAAGCCAAAAGATAAGAGGAACAACTATGTCAGAAGTGGGGGAGACCGAGAGCAACCCAAAGAAGAGAATCGTCGTGAATCGACCTCATTCAAAGCAAGAGACAAGAGGAAGTTTAACAACAAGAACAAGACTAACCATACAACAACTGCTTCCTTTGTGGAGGACCACATTGGGTAAGGGATTGCCCGCAGAAGAAAGCTCTGAACCCTCTCCTTGCAAGCCATTAAGAAGTAGAGGAAAATGACATGGACGCTCAGGTGGGAACCATGCAATTACTCAATGCCGTACGCTCTTCTCCAAAAACTCCAACAAAATGACTTCTCTTTGTAGAAGTGACTATAGGGAAGACATCCACTAATACGATGATAGACACAGGAGCCTCTCACAACTTCATGTCTATCGAAGAAGCAAGAAAGATGAGTTTCCAAATAACTGGAAGTGTAGGCTCCATCAAGGCAGTTAACTCTGCAGCTAGGCCAATCTATAGTGTGGCTAAAGGAGTGAAGACATGTGTAGTAGATTGGTCAGGTACGCTAAACTTCTCTATCATTCCCATGGATGATTTTAAAGTAATCTTTGGCATAGATTTCTTGGACCAAGTAAGGGCGTTCCCGATACCATTTGCCAATAACATGTGTATCATGGGAGACGACCAAGCTTGCCTTGTACCAACAACAAGAGCTAGGCAGCAGGAGACCAGGATGTTGTCAGCCATTCAATTCAAGAACGACATTCGACGAGAGGAGGAGAGCTACTTGGCTATCTTTCATGAATTCGATGAAGAATCGAAACCCGAAGAAGCCAAGCTAAAGGAAGTAGTGGAAGTACTTGCAGAGTTTAAAGATGTGGCGCCACCAGAATTACCAAAGGAACTACCGCCTAGAAGGGAGGTTGATCACCAAATTGAGCTAGAGCCGTGGACTAAGCCACCAGCAATGAGAGCTTACCACATGGCACCTCCAGAACTGGCAGAACTACGCAATCAATTGAAAGAGTTGTTGGAGGCAGGGTTTATCCGACCATCTAAAGCTCTCTTTGGTGCTCCGGTTCTATTTCAAAAGAAGAAGGACGGCTCCTTACGCATTTGTATAGATTATCGGGCTTTGAACAAAGTTACCGTGAAGAACAAATATCTAATTCCTCTCATTGCCGACCTTTTTTNAAGGAACTACCGCCTAGAAGGGAGGTTGATCACCAAATTGAGCTAGAGCCGTGGACTAAGCCACCAGCAATGGGAGCTTACCACATGGAACCTCCAGAACTGGCAGGACTACGCAATCAATTGAAAGAGTTGTTGGAGGCAGGATTTATCCGACCATCTAAAGCCCCCTTTGGTGCTCCGATTCTATTTCAAAAGAAGGACGGCTCCTTACGCATGTGTATAGATTATCGGGCTTTGAACAAAGTTACCGTGAAGAACAAATATCCAATTCCTCTCATTGCCGACCTTTTTGATCAACTTGGGAATGCAAGGTACTTCTCAAAATTGGATCTCCGATCAGGCTACTACCAAGTGAGGATAGCGGAAGGGGATGAACCAAAGACCACTTGTGTGACCAGGTATGGGTCATTCGAATTTTTGGTGATGCCTTTTGGACTAACCAATGCTCCTGCTACATTTTGTACCTTGATGAACAAATTGTTCCAGCCATACTTGGACCAGTTTGTTGTTGTCTATTTGGATGATATAGTGGTGTATAGCGACACTCTCCAAGATCATCTAAAGCATCTCCGGGTCGTATTCAAAGTTCTTAGAGAAAACAAGCTATACATCAAGAAAGAAAAATGTTCGTTTGCTAAACAAGAAGTGGCGTTCTTAGGGCATAGGATAAAGGGGAGAAAACTCATGATGGAGGAAAGCAAGATCAAAGCCATCCAAGATTGGGAACATCCCACCAAGGTACCTGAATTAAGATCCTTCTTGGGACTTATTAACTACTATCGGCGATTCATAAATNAGCTATACATCAAGAAAGAAAAATGTTCCTTTGCCAAACAAGAAGTGGCGTTCTTGGGGCATAGGATAAAGGGGGGAAAGCTCGTGATGGAGGAAAGCAAGATCAAAGCCATCCAACATTGGGAACATCCCACCAAGGTACCTGAATTAAGATCCTTCTTGGGACTTATTAACTACTATCGGCGATTCATAAAGGGCTACTCCGCTAGAGCTGCTCCGTTGACAGACTTACTCAAGAAGACCAAGTCATGGGAATGGAGTAGTGGGTGTAATGAAGCTTTTGAAGACCTCAAAAAGGCGATCAATGAAGAACCCGTACTTAGCCTTCCTGATCATACCAAGGTATACGAAGTACATAACGATGCTTCGGACTTTGCTATTGGAGGGGTACTCATGCAAGATGGACACCCAATTGCCTACGAAAGCAGCAAACTTAATGAGACAGAACGTCGCTACACGGTCCAAGAAAAGGAGATGACAACCATCATACATTGCCTCAGAGTGTGGAGACACTACTTGCTCGGCTCCAAATTCCAAGTTATGACAGATAATATTGCCACCAGTTATTTCCAGACTCAGAAGAAGCTAAGTCCTAAGCAAGCAAGATGGCAGGATTTTCTGGCAGAATTTGACTACGTCTTGGAGTATAAACCAGGGAAGGCTAATGTAGTTGCAGATGCGTTGAGCCGAAAAGCAGAACTTGCAAGCATGTCACAAGTGTTTAGCTCCCTCATAGATAAAGTAAAAGAAGGCCTAGCCTCCGACCCACAAGCCCAAAGTATTATTGCCTTAGTAAAAGAAGGAAAAACCCGGAAGTTCTGGATGGATGAAAATCTCCTTTACACCAAAGGACGACGCATCTACATACCAAGATGGTGCAACTTGAGGAAGGAGCTGATCAAAGAATGTCATGACTCTTTATGGGCAGGACACCCAGGTATGAAGCGAACTCTTGCACTCCTAAAAACAAATTATTACTGGCCAGGGATAAAGGATGTGATAGAAGAATATGTTCGCACTTGTCTTGTATGTCAACAAGACAAAATTGTCCTTCAACAATCAGGGGGGTTGGTAGAACCGCTACCTATTCCTCAAAAACCATGGGAGAGCGTCTCTATGAACTTCATCTCTAGCTTGCCAAAATTAGGCGGATTTGGGAGCATCTTAGTTGTTGTGGATAGATTTAGCAAGTATGCAACATTCATTGCTGCACCCACTGATTGTACTGCCGAAGAAGCTGCACGACTCTTTCTATGTGATGTGGTAAAGTTATGGGGGATACCAAAAAGCATTATCAGTGCCCGAGATCCTCGCTTCACCGGGAGATTTTGGACCGAATTATTCCAAATGCTGGGGTCGGATCTAAACTTTTCTACAAGTTTTCATCCACAGAGTGATGGACAAACTGAGAGGGTCAATGCCCTCTTAGAGCTGTATCTGCGGTACTATGTGAGTGCCAATCAACAAAATTGGGCCAAGTTGCTAGATGTGGCTCAGTTTTCTTTCAATCTTCACATAAATGAATCCACTAACAAGAGCCCCCTTTGAAATAGTCATGGGACAACAACCTATGACTCCCCTTTCCCTTACAACCAACTACGAAGGAAAAAGTCCGCCCGCCTTCAAGTTTGCCAAATCTTGGAGTGAACAAAGGGAAACAGCTCGAGCTGCATTGCACAAGGCCGCGAGGAAGATGAAGAAGTGGGCAAACAAGAAACGAAAGCATGTCAAGTTCAAAGAGGGAGATCTAGTCCTTGTGAAACTACTACCCCAGCAATTCAAAACATTTCGAAAGGTACATAAGAGTTTGATTCAAAGATATGAAGGCCCTTTTAAGGTAACGAAGCAAGTGGGAAAGGTCGCTTATAAACTCAACCTGCCACCAAAACTGAAGATACATCCTGTCTTTCATGCAAGCATGTTGAAGCCTTACCAGGAAGACGTGGAAGACTCGTCAAGGGGGATCTCCAACCGGGCGCCTACAACAATAATCTCCTCCTTCGACAAAGAGATTCAAGAAATAATGGCCGATAGGGTGATCAGACGATGAGGGGTACCATACTACAAGGAGTTTCTCATCAAGTGGAAAGGATGGCCTGATAGCGAGGCCAGTTGGGAGCATGAAGACACGCTGTGGCAATTTAAAGAGAAGATCAAACAATATCAAGAGGAGAAGCGCAATGAGGGCATTGCGAGCTTAAGTGGGGGAGAATGTCACGCCCCACCAATGTTACGACATGAAATAGTATTCTAGAAGATGGAGGCCTAAAGAACAACCTAGAAGAATCTAGAATATGTATGTACATTAAAATAGTGTAGAACTATCTAGAAGCTAGAATATTATATTGTAAAGCTCTCTTTAGAGAATAGTTCCACATTGGCAATATGTAAGGCCAAGACCATGGAGGAAGCTATTAATAAGTGTCCCCTCCCTCATTCTAAGGCATCCAAGGTTTCAAGCTTTCAAGTTTTGTAATCTCTTTTTATTAGTGAAGTTTTTTCTTCTCTAACTCTCTTCCTATTCTACTTTCAAGAGAGTGCTTTTGAGTTGTTAGTTGGGAAAGTTAGGCTGATTTAGTGCTAAGAAATAGCGCTAAAGCCGCACGGATAACTCGAGGAAAGTTAGTCCGTGACATACTGCTCACCTACAGCACCCACCTACCGCTTACCTACCACATTTCACCTACCGCTCATCTACCTCACACCTACCGCTCTCATGGTTTCTATAAATAGTCTCTTTTTGTTTAAAGTAAAAGCCAAGCCAAGCAAAGCCAAGCAAGCCAAGTAAGACCAAGCAAAGCCATCTTGAGAGCTAAGAGAAAGAGAGGAAAAGAGAGAGAGAAATGGAGAGAAGAAAATAGAGATTTTCTTGTAAACGTCGAGGTGCTTGACGGTGTAATTCCTCGAAGAAATAAATTCTCTGCAGCTCCGTGGACGTAGGCAAATTTGCCGAACCACGTAAATCTGTTTGTCGCTCTAGTATTTTTTCTGCGTGCAATTTTTTCTCATTCCATTTTTCGCTTTATTGTCGTCGTTTTTCACAACATACCACCTATATCTTTTATATCACATAAAAAATGCCATCATTTTAATTTTTACAAAATGAAATACACCTTTTCCGGCATAGGTAAGATGATATGTATGTAAAAGTTGTAGTTTCGGTGTTAGATGTGTAAATACACAGATATTGAGTGTATGTATGTAAGTCTTCCTTGTTTCTGTCTCAATAGTTTTGAGCTTAATGAGCTTGATTATCATAAAACTGCCATTTTTTATGTTTGGATCCGTTAAGTGAATTAGGTAGAAGCTAATCAACTAATATTCAATGAAAGTTTTTTAGAGTTTTTACATATTTACTTTGCTGATTGACGATGCGAAACAGTGGATACAGGCCTGGTGTGGTCGCCTCGAATTGATGTTGCAGAATCTAGTTCTAGTTATGTGGTTATTGTAGAGCTTCCTGGAGTCAACATCAATGGAATTAGAGTGGAGGTCGATGATCAAAAGTATGAATTTTTTCTTACCTAATGTTTGGATTTTTTTTTAACAAGCATAATTGGTATTTTTTTCATAGCGGTTTTCTGATAGCTGATGAATCTGTGTATTTCACAGATTTGATTTTGCTTTTTGCCTTTTTGAAGGTACTTATCTTACAAGTTACTAAAGTTCAACTTAATGTGTCTTAGGAAGAATTGTGTTCGATATTTCTTAGGGAAATTTACATACATACCGCATGATTATTATTTATTTACATATCTAACTCTTAAACTTTGTTATTTTCATTAATAACAATTTAATGTTATTAACCTATGCATGAAAAGGTGCACTTCACTTTTAAAAAATTAATAACAGTGGTATTTTTAATGTGATATTATAGATTTGAGTGTTATGTATGTAAGCATCAAAGTTTAGGTGCTAGATATGTAAAGTTATAAGAATTGTATGGTATGTTTGTAAATGCCTCTATTTCTTATTATGAACTCTTTAATTTCAAATAATTTCCTGGATCCGTTAATTTTGGAGTCACTGATATGGTAGCCTTAATTTTTTTCTTACGTACAAAATTCAAAATTTTAACATGGCAAATATTGATTGTGGTTGGTACTTTGCAATCCTATGCTGTTTCGGTTCCTTATTAATCTAATCGTCTGTCTATGGAGTATTAGTTTTGTGTAAAAAAAAGTTTGTTTTGGTGCCTACATTCAAAGTTATTTGATTTTTTATTTTGGTCGATTTACGTACATACCACTCAATTCCTTATGTATTTACATATCTAACACCTAAACTTCAATTTTTACAGACATACCACCTTACCCATGCATGGAACCGTGTATTTCACTTTTTAAAAGTTAAAATAATGATATTTTTGATGTGATATGAAAGATTTGGGAGTTATAAATAAAAAAAAGTAAATTTTAAATGTTAGATACGTAAATACATAGGAAATGGGCGGTATGTATAGAAATGCCTCATTTTTTTTATCCTTGACACCAGTTATATGATTGTTTAATCACTTTTGCACCACATCAAAAATTTATTACCAATTTATTTTTTTATGGGCTGTTTACATGTATAGCCATTCAAAACATTGCTTTTTACAAATCTAGCCCCTTTTTCACCCATTTTTCAAATTCTCACTCAAAGATCAAAATTCATGATAAAACACCAACCCATTTTTTTCATTTTTATCGAATTCTCAATGGTTTCTTCATGACAAGCATAAATGCATCGGTTCCGTAGTTCAAAAATATCACCTGAGTGCTAGATTCTGTAAATAACAATGTTTTGGGTGCTATGTATGCAAATATCACATTTATTTATGGGCTTCTGGGATTTGCTAAAATGCATTTTTATATTGCTTTTGTAGATTTTCATTTAGACAAACAAATATGATTTTACTTCATTTCGCTTGTAATATATTTCAAGTGAAAACAGAANAAGTCATGGGAATGGAGTAGTGGGTGTAATGAAGCTTTTGAAGACCTCAAAAAGGCGATCAATGAAGAACCCTTACTCAGCCTTCCTGATCATACCAAGGTATAGGAAGTACATAGCGATGCTTCGGACTTTGCTATTGGAGGAGTACTCATGCAAGATGGACACCCAATTGCCTACAAAAGCAAAAAACTTAATGAGACAGAACGTCGCTACACGGTCCAAGAAAAGGAGATGACAACCATCATACATTGCCTCAGAGTGTGGAGACACTACTTGCTCGGCTCCAAATTCCAAGTTATGACAGATAATATTGCCACCAGTTATTTCCAGACTCAGAAGAAGCTAAGTCCTAAGCAAGCAAGATGGCAGAATTTTCTGGCAGAATTTGACTACGTCTTGGAGTATAAATCAGGGAAGGCTAATGTAGTTGCAGATGCGCTGAGCCAAAAAACAGAACTTGCAAGCACGGCACAAGTCTCCAGCTCCCTCATAGATAAAGTAAAAGAAGGCCTAGTTTTCGACCCACAAGCCCAAAGTATTATTGCCTTAGTAAAAGAAGGAAAAACCCGGAAGTTCTGGATGGATGAAGATCTCCTTTACACCAAAGGACGACGCATCTACATACCAAGATGGGGCAACTTGAGGAAGGAGCTGATCAAAGAATGTCATGACTTTTTATGGGCAAGACACCCAGGTATGAAGCGAACTCTTGCACTCCTGAAAACTAATTATTACTGGCCAGGGATGAATGATGGGATAGAAGAATATGTTCGCACTTGTCTTGTATGTCAACAAGAAAAAATTGTCCTTCAACAACCAGGGGGGTTGTTGGAACCGCTACCTATTCCTCAAAAATCATAGGAGAGCGTCTCTATGGACTTCATCTCTAGCTTGCCAAAATTAGGCGGATTTGGGAGCATCTTAGTTGTTGTGGATAGATTTAGCAAGTATGCAACATTCATTGTTGCACCCACCGATTGTACTGCCGAAGAAACTGCACGACTCTTTCTATGTGATGTGGTAAAGTTATGGGGGATACCACAAATCATTATCAGCGATCGAGATCCTCGCTTCACCGAGAGATTTTGGACCGATTTATTCAAAATGCTGGGGTCGGATCTAAACTTTTCTACAAGCTTTCATCCACAGAGTGATGGACAAACTGAGAGGGTCAATGCCCTCTTAGAGCTGTATCTGCGATACTATGTGAGTGTCAATCAACAAAATTGGGCCAAGTTGTTAGATGTGGCTCAGTTTTCTTTCAATCTTCAAATAAATGAATCCACTAACAAGAGCCCCTTTGAAATAGTCATGGGACAACAACCTATGACTCCCCTTTCCCTTCTTATAACCAACTACGAAGGAAAAAGTCCGCCCGCCTTCAAGTTTGCCAAATCTTGGAGTGAACAAAGGGAAACAGCTCGAGCTGCATTGCACAAGGCCGCGAGGAAGATGAAGAAGTGGGCAAACAAGAAACGAAAGCATGTCAAGTTCAAAGAGGGAGATCTAGTCCTTGTGAAACTACTACCCCAGCAATTCAAAACATTTCGAAAGGTACATAAGAGTTTGATTCAAAGATATGAAGGCCCTTTTAAGGTAACGAAGCAAGTGGGAAAGGTCGCTTATAAACTCAACCTGCCACCAAAACTGAAGATACATCCTGTCTTTCATGCAAGCATGTTGAAGCCTTACCAGGAAGACGTGGAAGACTCGTCAAGGGGGATCTCCAACCGGGCGCCTACAACAATAATCTCCTCCTTCGACAAAGAGATTCAAGAAATAATGGCCGATAGGGTGATCAGACGATGAGGGGTACCATACTACAAGGAGTTTCTCATCAAGTGGAAAGGATGGCCTGATAGCGAGGCCAGTTGGGAGCATGAAGACACGCTGTGGCAATTTAAAGAGAAGATCAAACAATATCAAGAGGAGAAGCGCAATGAGGGCATTGCGAGCTTAAGTGGGGGAGAATGTCACGCCCCACCAATGTTACGACATGAAATNGAGATCTAGTCCTTGTGAAACTACTACCCCAACAATTCAAAACATTTCGAAAGGTACATAAGGGTTTGATTCAAAGATATGAAGGCCCTTTTGAGGTAACGAAGCAAGTGGGAAAGGTCGCTTATAAACTCAACCTGCCGCCAAAACTGAAGATACATCATGTCTTTCATGCAAGCATGTTGAAGCCTTACCAGAAAGACGTGGAAGACTCGTCAAGGGGGATCTCCAACCGGGCGCCTACAACAGTAATCTCCTCCTTTGACAAAGAGATTCAAGAAATAATGGCCGATAGGGTGATCAGACGACGAGGGGTACCAAATTACAAGGAGTTTCTCATCAAGTGGAAATGATGGCCTGATAGCGAGGCCAGTTGGGAGCATGAAGACACGCTGTGGCAATTCAAAGAGAAGATCAAACAATATCAAGAGGAGAAGCGCAATGAGGACATTGCGAGCTTAAGTGGGGGAGAATGTCACGCCCCACCAATGTTACGACATGAAGGAGTATTCTAGAAGATGGAGGCCTAAAGAACAACCTAGAAGAATCTAGAATATGTATGTACATTAAAATAGTGTAGAACTATCTAGAAGCTAGAATATTATATTGTAAAGCTCTCTTTAGAGAATAGTCCCATATTGGCAATATGTAAGGCCAAGACCATGGAGGAAGCTATTAGTAAGTGTCCCCTCCCTCATTCTAAGGCATCCAAGGTTTCAAGCTTTCAAGCTTTGTAATCTCTCTTTATTAGTGAAGTTTTTTCTTCTCTAACTTTTCTTCCTATTCTACTTTCAAGAGAGTGCTTTTGAGTTGTTAGTTGGGAAAGTTAGGCTGATTTAGTGCTAAAAAATAGCGCTAAAGCCGCACGGATAACTCGAGGAAAGTTAGTCCGTGACATACTGCTTACCTACATCACCCACCTACCGCTTACCTACCACATCCCACCTACCGCTCACCTACCTCACACCTACCGCTCTCATAGTTTCTATAAATAGTCTCTTTTTGTTTAAAGTAAAAGCCAAGCCAAACAAAGCCAAGCAAACCAAGTAACACCAAGCAAAGCCATCTTGAGAGCTAAGAGAAAAGAGGAAAAGAGAGAGATAAATGGAGAGAAGAAAATAGAGATTTTCTTGTAAACGTCGAGGTGCTCGACGGTGTAATTCCTCGAAGAAATAAATCCTCTGCAGCTCCGTAGACGTAGTCAAATTTGCCGAACCACGTAAATTTGTGTGTCGCTATGGTGTTTTTTCTGCGTACAATTTTTTCTCATTTCATTTTTCGCTTTATTGTCGTCTTTTTTCACAACATACCACCTATATCTTTTATATTACATAAAAAATGCCATCATTTTAATTTTTACAAAATGAAATACACCTTTTCCGGCATAGGTAAGATGATATGTATGTAAAAGTTGTAGTTTTGATGTTAGATGTGTAAATACATAGATATTGAGTGTATGTATGTAAGTCTTCCTTGTTTCTGTACTCAATAGTTTTGAGCTTAATGAGCTTGATTATCATAAAACTGCCATTTTTTATGTTTGGATCCGTTAAGTGAATTAAGTAGAAGCTAATCAACTAATATTCAATGAAAGATTTTTAGACTTTTTACATATTTACTTTGTGGATTGACGATGCGAAACAGTGGATACAGGCCTGGTGTGGTCGCCTCGAATTGATGTTGCAGAATCTAGTTCTAGTTATGTGGTTGTTGTAGAACTTCCTGGAGTCAACATCAATGGAATTAGAGTGGAAGTCGATGATCAAAAGTATGAATTTTTCTTACCTAATGTTTGAATTTATTTTTAACAAGCATAATTGGTATTTTTTTCATAGCGGTTTTCTGATAGCTGATCAATCTGTGTATTTCACAGATTTGATTTTGCTTTTTGCCTTTTTGAAGCTACTTATCTTACAAGTTACTAAAGTTCAACTTAATGTGTCTTAGGAAGAATTGTGTTCGATATTTCTTAGGGAAATTTACATACATACCGCATGATTATTATTTATTTACATATCTAACTCTTAAACTTTGTTATTTTCATTAATAACAATTTGGTGTTATTTAACCTATGCATGAAAAGGTACACTTCACTTTTAAAAAATTAATAACAGTGGTATTTTTAATGTGATATTATAAATTTGACTGTTATGTATGTAAATGTCAAATTTTAGGTGTTAGATATGTAAATTTATAAAGAATTGTGTGGTATGTTTGTAAATGCCTCTATTTCTTATTATGAACTCTTTGATTTCAAATAATTTCCTGGATCCGTTAATTTTGAGTCACTGATATGGTAGCCTTATTTTTTTTTTTAACGTACAAAATTCAAAATTTTAACATGGGAAATATTGATTGTGGTTGGTACTTTGCAATCCTATGCTGTTTCAGTTCCTTATTAATCTAATCGTCTGTCTATGGAGTATTAGTTTTCTGTAAAAAAAAGTTTGTTTTGGTGCCTACATTCAAAGTTATTTGATTTTTTATTTTGGTCGATTTACGTACATACCACTCAATTCCTTATGTATTTACATATCTAACACCTAAACTTCAATTTTTACAGACATACCACCTTACCCATGCATGGAACCGTGTATTTCACTTTTTAAAAGTTAAAATAATGATATTTTTGATGTGATATGAAAGATTTGGGAGTTATAAATAAAAAAAGTAAATTTTAAATGTTAGATACGTAAATACATAGGAAATGGGCGGTATGTATAGAAATGCCCCATTTTTTTTACCCTTGACACCGGTTATATGATTGTTTAATCACTTTTGCACCACATCAAAAATTTATTACCAATTTATTTTTGTATGGGCTGTTTACATGTATAGCCATTCAAAACATCGCTTTTTACAAATCTAGCCCCTTTTTCACCCATTTTTCAAATTCTCACTCAAAGATCAAAATTCATGATAAAACACCAACCCATTTTTTTCATTTTTATCAAATTCTCAATGGTTTCTTCGTGACACGCATAAATACATCGGTTCCGTAGTTCAAAAATATCACCTGAGTGCTAGATTCTGTAAATAACAATGTTTTAGGTGCTTTGTATGCAAATATCACATTTATTTATGGGCTTTTGGGATTTGCTAAAATGCATTTTTATATTGCTTTCGTAGAATTTCATTTAGACAAACAAATATGATTTTACTTCATTTCTCTTGTAATATATTCCAAGTGAAAACAGAGTAATTTGAACTGATAAGTCTTATCATCATTATAGCCTTACTATAACAGGTAAGCGTATATTGCATCAACAATGGAGAGCCATGAATTCTTCAGCTGATTCAAACGTAACCTATCACCATAAAGAGATATTGCAGGGCCCCTATGAAGTTATTTGGCCTCTTCCGAAGAACATCAATAGGGATCGGATATCTGCTGAATTTGTGTAGGTTCTCTGAAGATTTATGCAAATGCTAAATACGCTAAATATGACTAGTTTTTTTCGCTATTGGTATGTTTCATTACATTATGAGTGGTCTATGAAAGTAAAAAATAAATCAGCATCTATGAAATGAGATTATTATTCAGATTAAATTTTCTGAAAAATCATGGTTGGAGGAATAGTTTTTGTTAGAATCATTTTATGGTGGTTATATATTGAAAGCTGTCTTTTAGAGTTTGTTTGGGATAGGTGCAATGTTTTATAAATATGGTTGTGAAGTTATAGCGAGTAAAATAACTTTTTAGGAAGCTGTGGTGTGAATTATAAATATTTAATTTTTTTTTCAAAAAGCCTGACAACAACTTTTTTACAGACACTATATATATTTGGTTACAAAAATCAGCTTCTCACAATCAAAATTTTTAAAAAGGGATTGTGGTGGGGATCTTACAGCAAGCACTGTGTAGGCATAAAGGTGTCCCAAATAGATCTTTAATATTGACATCAAATCATCGTATTTGTTTTACATCCTAATATTTCCAATGCATTGAACTTCAAAGAAAAAAGATGAACTTTTTATCTCTTCTTTTGTAGAAATTGACTCCATAGATCTTTTTTTTTTTCCCTTATTATTTAATCTATTTTATTTATATGATTTGAAATTGCATTTACCTTTCAAGTCCCATTTCCTCATAAGCATATTGGAGACGGAAGGTTTTCTTTAGCTCTTGCCTTCCTTTTTCTTACTGCAACTATTTTTTGAACTAACCTGTATGTAATGTGTTCAATTATCTGAAAATCTATCTTTTTTTAGTATACTATTGTTGGATCCTGAATTGTCTTGTAGAGAAAATGACTTGGGAAAGATTGAGATGAAAAAATAAAAACTTCTCACCTTTTTTTTCCTTATATCCGTTATTTTCCTCATGAACAACATCCTCTATTTATATGTTTGGGTTGGCTATGCCCAGAAAGGGTTACATAAATGGCTACACAAAAAGAAAAACTCAATTTAAGAGAAGTAAAATGCTATCGGTGTAGCTAGCGATGTCATAAGGTTGTAGTATAGCGAATTGATAAAAGTTCATTTGCTTTGCGAAAATAACTTATCAGAAGGATTTGTCATGTTAGGCCATGTGAATTGTATGTTGAATAGACCAAATCAAGTGTCTGTATTCTGGCTGATTAGATTAGCTAAACTTAATTCAATATCCTTGATATGAAGTATATGCAAAGTTGTCTTGGCAGATTGACCGAATTTTGCTGCGGATTTTTCGCTCTTTTTGAACATATTTAGAGTATTTTTATTTGGGCCTGAAATAAAAGCTTAGATACAACTAACATATTTTTTGCATTACTGATTCTAGTCTATGTTCTATGTTGTTCCGCATGCAGGGATGGGTTTCTGCAAATTGTGGTTCCTAAAATCAGCACTGAACTACAGAGAAGAGAGCCCACAGAGAATGTCTCCATTTTCAGAAGATAGTAATTAGAAATCACACACAAGTTTGTATGTTTTGACTTCTGTTGAACAATTCCACCAAGATATATAGATATAAATATGGAAGATTTACATACATACCGCTTAATTCCTATGTATTTACATTTCTTCCACTGAAATTTTTATTTTTGCAAACATAGCATTTCAATTGTAAGTGATGAAAGATTTGGTTGGTATACATGTAAAACACAGTGTTTAGGTGTTAAAGACATGTAAATATATAGGACTAGGAAGGTATGTATGTAAATGCTGCCTAAATAAATGGTTTTTATATTGAGTTTGCCTGCTGCAATTTCTGTGCATAGATCTTGGCTAGAAATTTGTATTCTGATGATGAAATTATAGTTTTGAATGCATTGCAAAACTTATTATATTCTTGATTGCAAAGGTTTTATATTGTGCTCCTCTAATGACATACTCAGAAACATCTGCTCTTCTAAGGGTTGATGCGTGAGAGAGAATTTGTGGCGGTAAAATAATAAATATTATCTTAGTGTTATACGAGAATCTAACAAATACTGATACAACTTATGACAGGTTGGAACATTAGAAATTTTTACGTGGAAAACCAGAAAATGAAAAGAATCATGGGGCCTAATATAATTTAAATGATTCATTGTGAGTTGATGGTTACACATAAATGCTCTTGTTTCAAGGGTGGGAAAGAGTTACATAATTTCTCGAGCTATAATAGTTGCCTCATGGTAGGGAGAGGTCACCAGTGGAGAGCAGTTGCTGGAGCTTCGGTACACCGTTTTCGAGGTGCATTGTGACATGATTTTCAGGATGATGCACTGCTCCGTAGGATGCTTCGTGGCATCGTCATATCGGTTTTTTTACTTTGCACAATGTTTAGTAGCTCCACAACGCAAGTTTTGACTGTGCACGAAGCATCACTGTAATAAATAGAGGGTGATCAATGCTGCTTGATGACGACCGACAGGTGGTGTTCGATAGCTGTTAGAGCGGGAGGTGTCTGTCGGACCTTCAATGTTGAAACAATGTTGAACTTTAGCTTATCCTTCAAGCTCTAATCTTCTTTAGGTTTAAGACTTTGGTAACCCCCCATCCCCCCTTTCTTTCTAAAAATAATTAGGTAATAAAGAAATTCATGCCATTCCATTTGGTTGCGCGAAGGGGTTTCTTTGATCGGACGATGTTCGGTGAACATTTGACTGTCTTAATAATGTTATAATTGAGCGATCTTGGGCTCATCGGATTCATCTTGCTGATAAGCTCGATTTGACAATAAGCCTCCATTTGATCCTCCAATTAGACACTAAAAGCTTCTAAAACTTGATTAACAATTTGGTTTGGGCTTAATTTGACTAAAGTTTGACCAAGTTTAGTATCATTATGTTTGTCTTGTCAAGTCAATCTGTTTGATTGTAAGTTTGTTGAAATTGAACTTTTGAATGATTTTTAATCGAATTTTTAATATTTTTGCTAAAAAATTAGTTCGAGACATATGTCAAGTCTCAAGATTCATGTTGGATGATAAAAATCCATTGATGACGTATTAATGGTCACGTAACTGCTTCGTTTGTTTTCCCTCCATCTCC